>PNEQ01051146.1:14237-44169 GCA_003012365.1 Medauroidea extradentata
ACGAGAGCCGGAGGGTGGGGGGAGGGAGTATAAATTACTGGAAGCTGTCCGCAGCAATCGACACCCCTGGCTTGACTGAGTGTTAGGGTGTAAAAGGACGTGGTAGGAGGGGGAGGGTGTAGGTGTTTCAACCCTGGGTACTACTGGCTGCGTGCATCAGCCGCCTGAGCGCGCTTCGGTAGCAGAATTGCTGCGGTCGTAGACTAATGATAGGCTAGACTGCGAATGGCACATTTGAAGAATAAACGAAGGGGAGGAAATATTTCTATTACATTGCGTTGAGTTTTGTCTGAGCTTTGCAACACATGGGAGTGATGGACCTCTTAATTGTGGGGTTCAGTCAGGTTGCTGAAGTGTGACTCGTGCAAGCTTACCCCTTTCGCTCCGTGAGAAGGCTTATAAATCACGGCTATCAGCTACCCTGAATGACAAATTAGAAATTATGTGTTTTATGTTGAAGTCATTGTAGTATCTGAGGAACCAGTTCAATTATACAGTCTCTCGCACACATACGGTACAAATCATGCAAATAAAAATACAGCTATAGAGGAATATTGGTACAGAAATATAAAGAAAAACAGTTTAATGTGGGTTGATTTTGTCATCATTTTAAATAGTAAATAAACTGACCTGAAATAGTTTCGTATCAACAGAGGAAATGTGGTAGCTGTGGAAGAGTAGTTACACCGTTTGCTTAAAATAAATATATTAGGCAATGACAAAATGTTTTGGTACTAATTAGAAGTTGTGCAACAGAATGAAACATATCAGCAGAGAACTGAGCTAGCTGTAACAAGAATAATTCCACCATTTACTAAATATTTTCATCCTCATATAATAACTTCGTTCAAAGCAAGGGCGAATTCAGAGCTAACTCGTGGGAGAAGCCGTTATGAGTGGGGAGGAGACAGTTGCACGGAAATACGTGTAAAAATAATTAATAAAAATATTTTCATGTGCAAGGAATTGTAATTGTACACTGTGCCATACATTTATAACAAAAACTTTGTTTCTTTTGTAGGTACTGCAAGTAACAGTTTTTCCCAAGAAAATGTGAAGGTTTTACATATGAGTCAGTATCAATGTCTTGAATTTAGCTCGCTTACATAAAAATTTTAACACTAATTTAAATTAAGATACAGTTGTTGTTTGTTTAGTTGTAATAAATTCGCGTTTCAAACACCACCAGCGTTATTTAGACTTTCTCATTAACTTTGCTTCTTGGGTATAATCAATAATGATCACAAAAAATTGTGAAACAAAATTTGTTCTACAGGCACTATACGGCGTCGTTAATGGCAGTCTAAAGCTGGAATCTCACAGAATACGAAGCTGCGACACGACGCTCGTGTTGTGCTGAATAGCCAGTCACATGCCAGATTAATTACGTCATAGCCTTGTAAACATTCTCACTGGCTGGTCCGCGCGACACGACGCGTCTTATCGTGTCGTCATTGTTTATGAGATTCCGGCTTAAGTAAATTTCCTGATACTGAAGCAACGAACTTAATTTGAATCGGCAAATAATACTATTCAAGCGCAATATACTATGGAAAGATTAGTTTTGTAAGTCGCGAAATGTAATATCGTTTCTGAATACGTTTTCTACGATTTTTTCGTGTCTTTAACTGAAGTTGAAGTAAGCAGGAGGAAATGCGAAATGGGCTTATCAGAACAATAATGATGCGCTTATGTACAAGATAATTATAATTAAATTTTCAATAAAAATATACTCTGTAGCGTCTATTATTAATGTCTTGCAACAAAATAACCTAAAAGTCTGATTTTGTCAAAAAATAGACACACATTAGGTTTATAATCGAGTCTCCTTTTCTGCTCCACGCATGTTTCATGACCTGAATTGCCAAATTATTCTAAGTTTAAGAACAGTATATTCCGAAATAGTTTACAGGAAAATATATTCTTATCTAGAAAAAAGTTCTAGTTGTGTTGGGGGACTTTTTTGACATGTATTTATAAGCCTACGGATTGGAATTCAGAATTAACTCCCCGTAATTTTTTCCAGATACATTCATGTAAAAAATATTCTTAAATTGAATACAAAAAAAATATTTTTAGAGGGTTTATTTACGCCCCCCGGTTAGGTTTAGTAAGAGGCGGCTTACAAACTGTCTAAACCTAAGTAAATGACACAAACAGCCACGCCCTTGCTAGGATTCCAACCCAGAACCTCTCGCACCGTAGGTCGGCATGCTACCAACCACGCTACGGAGGCCGGACACAAATAAAATAAAATTAATGTAATATTCTTCTCATCCATAAAAGTAATTGTACTCAAAATGTTTAATTGTTAATACTAATTTCGTTTTCTCATCTTTAAAAAATATCTTGAATAAAAAATTGTACAGTTCTTAGACAAATTTATTTTTATGATTTTATTTAGAAATTCGTCGTTTGAATTAAAATTTTAATTTTGTTTTCTTTCACAAAAGTTTCAAAAATATTCTGCACTTTTTTCCCCTGGGCTACAAACTAACCAGTAAAGAAACCTAATTGCCATTTTTGCCATAAGAAAACCGAACAGGCATTGCGTAGATACATCAGGTCGTCACAGACAAGACTACACTGTACTTGGCAAAAAGTTTGAAATATCATGAAACTAATACATCTAGGATAAAGGAAAGAATGACTTTTATCGTCAACCAACACAAGTACTTCACTAAGCTGATAGCAGAACGGTTCAGTAAATAAAGAGAGTATGTTTAGCGCTGAACAGCGAGGTTTTCAGTGCTCGTGAGGCTATGAGGTGAGAAGGAAGTACTGCAGGAATAAAGGGACAAGAGCGACCAACGGCTCGGATATTTTTGTTGAGTGTGTAAAGCAACTTATTATTAAATTATGATGAAATAAAGGATCAAATATTTAATAACTTACTCAAGCCTGTTCAAAATATTGAACCATAAAAAAATATATCTCCAGAAATAAATACCAAAATTAAGATAATTGAGCATTGTGTCAGATTTTTAATTCTAAAGGATGTAATATTAAGCGAAAAAAATATGTGGAATGCATCAATGAATCATTAAGAGAAGTGAATTCAAATAAACAATTCAAATACTAAACACAATTTAGAACAATATTTTAATTATTAATAATTACTTACAAAATTTCTTCAGTGATTTCCTCACTTTTAATATCATATAGAAGATTTCGGTCACCAATTAGAATTACACTATAAATTGTTGTAGCTTTGATTGGCTTATCAATATCTACTGTTAGTTACAGATTATTTCTATCTTTTACAATATAAGTTTATCGATATGAATGATCAATAACATATAATAGTATTTCAGAAATAAATTTATCTGGGTTATAGTACATTTCATTATCTGGCATATCGTATTGAACTGAATTTAACTGGTATTTTATATCATACTGAAAAATTCTCAATACATTGCCAATAATTTCTGTTCATTGTTATTTCCGAATTTTTGTAAAATTTAGCCTTAATTCCATTTCCATAATTTGCATCATATTAAATTACTGGTCACAATATTTCCATTTTCTCAACGGCAATTTTGCCTGTGAAGGGTGTACTATCTATCGTGCCGTCCTCTTTGTATTTAGGTTGCCTGTAAACAGAATTATCATATTTAGAATCACGTATGGATGTAATTTTATAACCTCCTTTCCAATAAATGTAATCACAATCCCTGATCAATCCAAATAAATATTTCAATGATCTGTTCTAAAAGAAAATAATTTCTCTACTCCACAACCTTTTTCGACACCAGATAATTTTAGATCTGCTAGTTAATTATGCCTGTGCTAGTAATGCATGCTTCACAGTTAAGTTATTCCAGGATTATCAATACTTTCAATAATGTCCATGTTTCGAAATTTCTGTTTTTGAAAATAGGAATGGAAAGAAATTCTCACACAAATCAATAGTTTAATCTTTAGCATAATTTATATAATTATCAATATGTTGCGGTCTAAATTTTTTCATACACGTAGTAAGCTTCATTCGGATATGAAAATGCATCTCTAATTGGTATATCAAACTCTATTCTCTTGTGCTCTAATTTATTTTTAATCTGATCAGTTGGTTTCAAATATTTTTTCACTGATTTATGTGGAAAAAATATATACAATAATCTTACTTGTATTTCTCCATGAATTGTGACAACTAATCAAAACCTAACAATTTATCTAACACTTTTTTGTCTCCTTTTTTTTCGCTAAACCTTTTCCACTAAATAATCTTAATCATATCTAGTATTAAGAAGTTCTGGTTCATAAAACATACCTGTAATTGGCTCATTTTATAAATCGTTAATTACAGATGTTGTTATTCGATTTGGGTGTAATACTTCAGATATTTCAAATATTTCAATCGACCAATTTGGTGTATATCCTTTTTCAAACAACTTTTTGTCTTTACTTATTCGAACTTTATCTCCAGTAGCAAATTTTAGTTTAGCTGCATTTCCTTTATTACCATACATTTTGACCAGAATAGAGGCTTCATTCTTTTTATTTACATAAAACAGGTTTCATTTTAATTGTTCTGTGAACAGCATTATTGTAATCACTTATTAATTTTGGTAATATAATTATTCATGTATAACTTCATTGTATAGTGAACATCTTCCACAATTTTTCCTTCAATGTTCTACTAAATCGTTCAATAATGCCAGCCTTTTTATAATTAAATGTTTAATTGTGTATTATATTGCAATCACTCATTAATTTTTAAATATTTTGTTGTAAAATTATTTACCATTATCAGTTTGACGTTTCTTAACTTATCGATAATTTAATATAATTTTAAATACTAATGTAACATTTTCCCCAGATTTATCGTTAACATATATTGCCCATGCAATTTTGGAAAAAAGACATCAATCACTGTCAATGTATACTTAAAACCTTTGTTAGTTTCTGAAATACCTTTAAGTGAACCTGGATCCATTTCGACTAAGTTTGCTTGCCAGAGATCATCTATTTCAAAAGATAAATCGCTCTTATAAAATTTTTTTTCGAGCCAGTTTATGTATTTTATTTGCAATTTTATGTTTAATGTTCCCACCCATAAACATTGATTTTTTAGCACCCCAATACCTACAAATATTTTAAATTATATATATTTTTCGCATTATTTATTTATTCATATGAAATATGATCCCATCTAACAGATGGTTCACTTGATGAAGTCAAATTATCACTTGGGGTATGTTTATTTTTTTTGAGACAGTATAAATTTAAATTATCTACATCCATTTATGCATAAAATAAATTATGACTAGACAGTTTGAGTCATTGAACTGCCATTTTAACCGTTTAACAGACACTTTAAATCGTTTAACAGACAGTTTAAATCGTTTAACAGACCGTTTGAACTGTTTGAACATTATAATTTTAGTTTATGTATTTTATTGTATATAAATGATAACAGAAAATCAAGCTAAAAAGAATGAATTAAGAAGGAAACAACTAATTGGAAAATTCAGATTTTTAAAATGAAATCCTAAGAGATGACAATGAGAGAAATAAAAAACAAGAACAACCAATGATAGACACGATTCAAAATTTGGTGAAAAAATAGAAAATTTTACTAACGAATATAAAAATTTAATTAAAGAACTTCTTTCAGTTGCTGTTAAATATTTAGATTATCCACTAACGCCAGAAGAAACATCCTTCAAAAGACAATTATTTTCAGAAGATGAACCTCAATAAATATCAGTTATACTATTAATCTCGGTAAAGATAGTTTTCATAAACTTAATATTACTAGAGAAAAATACGGTTTACATAGTGAGGGGCATGATTTATATATTGGTGACACAAAAATAAGTATTCATGATGATAATTTAATTATTAAAAAGATGAATATAAATTAACAGAGGGACTCCCCTATTAGTTAACAAAAAATTGAAAAATGTATTTTGAAGATAAATTCACTGATAATGGCTACACAAATTACATAAAAATTGTTTTATCAACAAATGCTGCATCTCAAGACTATAATCATAGTAAAAAATAAAATACAAACAAAAATTGGAAGTACATCAACATAATTTAGCCAATTTATGAAAAATTTGTAAAAGAATCACAACAAAAATCAGCACCAAATACACCACAAAATTCAATTACACCAAGATTACCAATATCTGGTAGCGGTGTTAAAAAATAAAATAAATTGCCAAAAGAATGCATTTGGATGAATAACGTTAGATAACTTAATGATTGATTACTTGTAATATGTGGTGAAGAAAATTCTAAAAAATGAAAATAATTACAATGAAAAAGTAGGAATAATAGATATGCTCAATAGTAAATTGAGTGATTTTGTAGTAAATAATCTAAAAGGAAGTCCATATCTTATACGAGTGTTAAATACAATATCACCATCGTTTTGGGAATCGAAACCTCACGGTAAAGGATGATTAAATGATGTAATTAATGCATTACCGTTTGTACTACATGCTCCTGGATATTATTTTTTAGATACTGGAACAAGATTTTAAAAAATATTAGAAATAAATGGTAAACAAATATATCCGTTAGATTCAGCAGCAATTGAACATGATATTGCGTATCATCATCATAAAAATATGGAAGAGACGTTGCTGATAAAGAATTTGAAACTAAAGTGTTTAAAAGAGTATTTGCTCCGGATGCGGATTTAAACGAGAGAATGCGGCCTGGTGTGACTGTATCAGGATTGCAAATGAAACGTAAACTTGGCTAGGATATTAAAATGAATTATTAATAAAAATTTTTGTTATATAAGGGAAAGTAAAAAATATTGTATTTCAACGGTTTGCTGACCAACTTAAAAATTTAATGTAAATTCTTTTTTAACAAAAGACAGCTTGGACGTAAAACGAAGAAACTTAAAGATGGCAAAGGAATGTCTCATACTATTTCTTAACCACAGCTTATGAAATTATCGAAACAAGTGAAAACTGTAAATGGTTAACTGTTCATAAAGGTAGATTTTTACCAATAATTTTTACTGCATTATGTGATCTCGGGTCATTAGCTGGTGGTGTATCAACTGCTGTTAGCAATGCAAAAAGTGACAAAAGAAGGAATAAAGAATTAGCAGAACAACGTAGACATAATTTGAAAATGGAAAAACTAGGTAAATATTTAAAAATTAAAAAAAAAATTACTTTAATCAGTAATTTTAATATATAAAAAATTGGTTATAAAAATTTATATGAAATCATTTCGCGGTGTATTTATGATTGATGAATTACCCAAATTGCCATTTAGAAAAGAATGTGGAATAGTTAATTTAGAGATTTAGCTTTGGTGGAGATTATATTGGTGTAAGAGATCGTACGATTGTATCAGTTGCAGATCCAATTGATAAAAATTATGTTAATAAACAATATTTAGATAAATAAATAAATGTATCTGAATTAACAATTGTTACAGAACTAAATTATAGATTGCAAAAAATAAATAAAATATATGTTAAAAAAATATAAATGACAAATAACACGAAACTAAATTAACAATTGATACAGAAATTAATCATAAACGGCAAAAAGTAAAGATGATATCGATAAAGAAAAAAGGATACATTACATAAGATGTTTAGTTTTACAAATAGTTATATTGGTGTACAGGATAGAAGAACTGTTGATATGGCAGATCCAATTGATGAAAAAATGCTGTTAATAAACAATTTTTAGACAAGGAATTAATTGGAAAATTAAACGAAACTAAATTAACAATTGATGCAGATATAACAGTAAAATTACAAAATTTAAATCCGTGGCTTTTAAATTGTGATACACTTATCAGTGTGAAAACTTAACACACTAAAAATTATTTTATGAAAGAAGTAACTGAAAAATTACAAAATTTGGGTCAATCAGCAAAAAATTAAAAAATTAAATAAATAATTTGAGTCAATCATTAAAATTTTTTAAGATAAAATAAATAGTTTGAATCAATTAATTAGCTCAAAATTAGAAGAAATTAAAATCTATATTCGTAAATATATCAATTTAGAATATGATACTATTGAGTTTATTTATATGAGTTTGAAGTATCCGTATTGTTAGCTAAATACCATTAAATAGTGTATAACAAATAACGTATATATTTGGAAATGCATTAACAAGAAATAAAATATCCCAGGTAAAGTTTTCCTTCCACACTTAGAATTTGACAACAATGTGGATTTCGGAAAATAAAGACTAAGAAATGTGGCTAATCCAATTGGGCCTTATGATGCTGTTAATTTGGAATATTATCAGTCTAATAGAATAAATATTTTTCATTTAGTTGGAAAATATAGTGCAAAAGAAAAAAAAATTCTGGGTAATAATCGAACAGAATTTATTTTTATGGTGGATGGAGCAATAAATAATAAAACAATGTACCCAGAAGATTACATGCAAATTACCCAATTATACCATAACTTGACAAAAATTGATTTGTTTAAGCCATTTGATTTTAAATTAGAAGATAAATATTTTTTTTAATTCCAAACAGTTTTAATTTATTAAATAATACTACTGTTGTAATTGAAATTATAATTGTAACATTCACATACGACGTTTATTTACAGATATTGGTAAGAATATTTAATTATCTTTGAAATTCATGCGAAGGAAACATTGTAATTATTATTGTGCTATGCTATATATTCTCTGCGACTAGTTTTAGCGTAAATATTTATGTATGTTTTATTGTCTAGAGTATTGCAGGAAATTATTTTGTTAATCTTAATATTTTATTGTAAAGGCTCTTACTAGGTGGCATAATTTTATTTAAAATAAAGCATTTTCAGACCATAATAGTAATCGATTTGTTAGTAGGAAGAATTTATATTACGTTTTGCTACGTTTCGAAAACAAAACCTTTTCACTGTGGAATCAACAAGAAATATATAAGGTCTTTTTTTTTTTTAGGAAAAAAAAAGGAATAAAATTTTTTGATGGTAGAGGTCCGGCTTAGAAGATTCTTGAGGAAAGAAATGCCTCAGTTTGCTTTCGTCGAAGAATTTCTGGGGAAGAACTTCACGCGACCTGGCGCTATTAATATTCCTGTTTTGAAAATAGAGGAGTTTTCTAGCTCAGAAGAATAGAAGAAGATTTGAAGCCAATTCGTACCGTCTTCTCAAAAATTTTGTCAGGCTTGTCTTAGCCTGGCAAAACTTTTGCCGAGTACAAAGAGGAGGAGTTTGGTGACGTGGTGGTACCACGTTTTCCCTGGTACTAATTTCGTTCCAAATTTCGAGCTCAGGAGAGTTCGAAATACTGTCCTAATATTGTAGATTTCAACTGGTATCGTCCCAGCCCTTTCGAACGATAAGGAATATTTTAAGTTCATGATTTTTCTGCAGTTTTGGCAGAGAACTGCTTAACTTTTGGATTTTCTTGGAGCAGTGCCAAACAGCCCGCGAAGAACCCTAGATTAAGAAGTCAGCCGCAAATCCTAAATGTTATGCACAATTGCTACAATAAACTGTAGGAATATGGTAATTTGAAAACTAAATAACTAAATAATGGTAAACAGCATTCTAAACTCACGGAACTCAGTGTCATTCTGATAACTATTGACAGAGAAATAGTTATTTTTTTGAGCCACAGTATAACACACACTATTTTCATTCTTCTGAAATATTCAATGGTCTAGTAAGAGTATTAAATAATGGTATATAAATTTGTTGAATTTTCCTTTTACATTACTAAGCTATATTCTCCATATGGCAGCGTCACAGAATGTCTTTGTTTCTACTGGGAAAATAAACCCGATATTGATAAAATCTTGTAGATAATCTTATTGTTTTCGAGCCCTAAATATTTTCTTTAAATAAATTTGCTATTTTTTACGTACTGTACTCTCAGTTTTACTTAGATTATTAAATTAGTTCTATTTTTGCTAATATACCATCTCAGGACTCATGGGTTTAGTAAAATAACGCTAAACGATATTTCCTAAGCTGAGGTTGGGTTAGGTGGAGATATTACAGAGAGAGTTAAGTGGAGAGAGGCGAATTTCTAATGTTCCTAAGCCAGAAATTCGCCTCTCATCTTGTTTGTCTAGTATATGTCTAGTATACCGTCATCAAATATAACAACAGAATCGTTACAACATTCATCAACATCAACAATTTCTTCATTTGAAGAGAAAATGTATGCTACTGGTTCGTTAATAAATATATTTGCTGCTTCATTATCATCTCTTAAAGCAATATATGTTGATTTAAACGTCTTCAACATACGTATCGAGTAACAAAATTCAACCATCCTGGAGCATATATAAAATATCTATCACAAGAGTAGTTTTTCTGCAATTTGAACTGCTTACGATCAAGCAACGAAATGTTATCGGGTAATAATTCTCCATTATGTTTTGTTGAAATAAAATTGTCGGTGTTGTTATTTTTATATCCCAATATGTATCTTTAGGTTAAGTATTAATTTTATTTTTATAACATATTTTCTTTATATTAGAGTAAAATATTTATGTTGAAAAATAATAAATCTATATTAAGAAAAATTATCCATTATCAATTACTGATAGAGGAACACTCTATAAGTTAATTCAGTCTATAATACATAGTTAATACATAACATTGCAGCTAAAAATAACTAACATTATTTTATAGATCAAAATGGAGCAGTAAATGTAATAGAAATTCCAAATGGTCAATATAGTATTGATCTTGAAAAAGCTATCAAAAATATTCCACCATTTAACAAAATGCTAGCTGGTGTGGAAATAAATACGCTTGTATTGATAAAATTAGATAAGATAACAGAGTAAGAGTAAAATGTGCATTTGAACTAGTATTTGGTAAATTGGATTGGTAGGTTTCACAGAAAATAAAGTCTTATATAAAATTAAGTTAATTATGGCAATACAATCCCTAAAATTGTTCCATTTAAAACTATAAATATTCACTGTTAATTTAGCAGATGGTGTGATTCTGAAACATAATGAATACAATCATAAAGAAACTAATATTATTACTACATTATAACCTGTGTTGCTTTTGGTGAAATAGTTGATTACGAACCACCTTATCCATTACTTTTCCAATGCAAACAACAAAAGTGGAATATATTGTTTTAGAAATAAGAGCTGATAAGGGAAAATGAATAGACTTTTACTCTGCGGAAATATCTGTAGTATTAGAAATGAAACCATAATTACTTAATATTTGTTATTTCATTAAATGGAACAAGTCACAGAAATCTGGGATAGTCATTATATTTATGAACATATACATTTTGTTAATTGTTTTGTTCGAGAAGAAAAAAGTTTATTTATCACATAGCTGTTAATAAAAACTATACGAAATTAAAAATTTGGGAAGATGTAAAATTTCAATTATTTAACATGAATTTTTGTGGATATAGCGTTTTAAATCCATATGAAAATACTTACGAATTTGAAATATAATTTCGTAATAGTCATTGGACATCCAATTCCATTGAAAAATAGTTTTGTCAACAAGTGTGGTGTTCTGATAATTTGTCTTGTAAAACGTAAATCCCATAAAATTATTACTCTGAGGTTAATTATTTATATTTAATCAATGTTTTCATCCTTTTGTGGTGTATTTATCTGAAAATGGTTGAATTAGAAATTGTGGAAATGATGTATTGATGTCATGTTGCTGCTTTCTAGTGATATAAAACCTGCAGTTACTTCTTATGATAACGACCATGTGTCTCATTTTTCTATTTCTTTCATCAAATATATATTTTAATGAAATTTCCATCGTTTTGTGGTGATTTTATTTGAAAATGACTGAATTAGAAATTGTGGAAAAATGCCTCAATTTTTAATCATTTTGAGGAATTAATTGTTTTGTCAGGTTTTGGTCATGAACATGGTCACTGTGCTCGAACAAACAAATATACACAACTTACGCTGGCTGAGTCTTGATTATGTACTGTCTCGCCAGTCCAACTCCTTGGAATTTTAATACTGAGTGTCATAGGATTGTACTTACGTTCGCACACAGACTACACCTTTGCTTTACTGTCCACAAATGTCACATCACGGAAGTGTGGAGACTGATATTGACCAACTACCTTTTTCTGTATCGCCCAGTCCTTCTTTAGACCTGTACTAACAGGCAAGTGCGCAGCTTCATGTAACTCACATTAGCAGACAGTCCCTGGATGACGACAACGCCACACTGTTTCCTTGATCAATCTATAATAGCTGTAACTGCAATTACTTAATAATTTTCCGATACCAAAAAGTTTCGAACTTACCACAGCAGCTCTACAAATCAAAGAAATGTTTGGACATACGCTATTGCTGCAATGGCATATGTTCAAAATAATTTTTTATTCGTAAGTTGCCCCCAAACGCAGGAATCGTTTAAACATACTAGCACTGTTTCAAATGTAAACAAAAGTAACTCATAATATGGTTCTAGAGTGCACAGCGTTTCATTAAAAACTGTACTAATGCAAACCATTTGTTCATTATTTGGACGTAGATACTAAATCCGTCTGAGTGAAGAGTGGAGTTAGAAGACGCGCATTTATGTTTGAACCGGAAAAAATAGCGGCAGAGTCACTGAGTGTTTACGACATGAATGATTTCCAGGTCATAGTTAAAATGACCTTAGGGAGAGATTCGACGGTATAATTCTTTGTTTTGTTTCCGGCCTTCATCATCAAAGGACTTAGATCTAATAGACTCCATAAATTACGATACTAAATTTTTCACTTTAGACAAAATGCTTATTTCGTAAAGTTAACCAATTTCGGAAGTTATATTCCATCCACATAATAAAGTACCGCGTATAGAAAACAAATCAGCCTTTGCATTTCGGAAACGCCCTTTTCACGAATTAAAACATTTCGGGGAGATATGTTTGGAGGGAATACAATGTCCAATGTCCCCTTCCACCTTCGAATTCAGATTTTTTTAAAATAGGAATTCTCACCTTAGCGCTCTTTTTAAACAGCCACAACACAGCAGTGCTGAGCTATATTAAAATACGCAAGTTTTTAAATGTAATTTCAAGTTATGTGGCACTGTCATAGTTTTTATCGAGTGGTTGTCTGGTTCCAGATTATGAGAATCTTACACACTTCCAGCATTAACTCGTTATACCTTGCGAAACAAAAAAAAATTCACTTGTGAGACAGATTTTTATCTCTCGAGCTTTATAACTACAAACACGTTAACTTTGTTGGTAAGAATGCAGGTCCAGATTTTTTCAGTCTATCGAATCAACCCCAAGTGTTCCGTTCCCTAGCAATGTTTATATCCGAGGCTATGTTTGCTGCTGTAATTTGTTAACTGCTATAATTAATTTCACTTTTTTAAAGCTATCTTCAGACAAGTTAGAACATGCACATTGTTCCTGGGCTGCAATAAAGAATTCACTTAAATTCTCACTTTGGTTTAAATTGAACTGCAGAGGGCCAATTCCATCTAGCTCTCCCAGAATCGCTACCGTATGCTACTCGATTTCCGCCGCAGACATCATCAAGGGGGGAGTAGGAAGCCACCGAATGAGAGAGAATAATACAACCCCTGCCCGCGACAACGTTAATTTAGTTTCGGGGAGCCTCCTGGTCCAATCCTGGCCCTACCCTTCCCGACCACCTTTTTTTCCCCCTCTCGGACACGGCGAGGAATTCGTTTTATCTTTATTCACCCGTGTTTTGATAACAACGGCGGGGCCATTCTGCCCCTCCCCACCACAGGGCTTCCTTCTCTCTTTCGCGTCGTTGGCTATTCCAGGCACGTGGTCATTAGGAAGACTTCGTGTGGGGGTGGGGTCCAGCTCGACCTGCAGAGCCATCTAGCGGCAGGGCTCGGAACTAATTCCACTCGCGTCCATGATACGCCGATAAAACGGCCTGGCAGTGGTCGATCCCTTAGAACACTTGTGATAGCCCCCAACCCCATCCAGATACCACATCAGAGGACAACGCCAAATAACTCGGCAGATAAGTGCCGTCCCTAGCGTTTACTTTAACGTGTCCAGTTTTTTAACGCCCTAAAGTGGTCGACGAACTTTGTAAATCACCTGGGATTTTATAGGCCTGTCGCCGGCCATATGGAGATGACACTTCATCTCTGCCGTGTCTTTAGGGTTGTGCCTGAAATGCTGAACAAGTCACGCATCTTTCTTTAAGGCACCATAAAGTGACGCCTCCTCACCAGTATGACATTGTTAAAGCCAATTACGTGATTCTTATATACCTTCATTAAATATATCCACAGTCAAGAGTTCATTAAACAGTATGATATTTACTGTCGTCTCGACGTCAACTGCCTGTTGTTCTCTAAGTACTGAGTTCTAAAAATTGTGTTCGAAATACGTGCGTACTTATGCAAGTCACATTTTTGGTGTAAATACAGAAAAAAACTACAAAACAACTATTCTAGATATGGGATATTGACGTCCGAGAGGTTGGCCGCACCAGGGGCGCCAAGTAGGCAGTTTCGGGCAGCATGGCTATGTTGAGGCTATCTGTTGGAACTTGCTGTGATTCTGGTTAAAATAAATACAAAGACCATACATATTTACAAAATGAATCGTTTAGGCGTGATCTTATGCCGCAATTAAACGTAGGATATTTCGGCGTCAGATATTGTTTTCAGAAATAAATTACTCGAAAAAAAATGTGTTCAGAAAGTTTGCAAAACCTTTTACGTAGAATTATTTATTTTTATATTCTGAAAACTATGAACGAATAAGAATTGTCACTATCAAATAACACTCGAAAACGTCATCTCGCAATTTTTTCAAACATTTTCTTTCCATTGGCAATAATATCCTCTTCTAAATGCAGACATTTATTTTTGTCAAAACAGCGATATTAAAAATGAATGAACCTTTCCGAATTTAATTTAGCATGTAAGTCCCTATACGTACTCGCTCCACGGCTCTGATATATACGGCAATTATCTTAATTAATTAAACCGATTGGTCACGGTAGTAAGGCGAAGAGTGACATTATGTGTACACAAGGCAGGATTTGCTTAATGGAAATCGTATATTTTTTCACAAACTGCAAAATGAATTAATCCTACTGTTAAGAAAATTCTCACTTCATAGCAGAACAAAATTACGTGCTTAGTTCCAGCAATTTAATTATTGAGCCTATCACTACGTTTTTACGTACGGCAAGTTATTATTTTAGAACCATAAAAGAGAATGCGGATGTTTGCGTTGAAGAAAAAGTGCAAAACACTTATTAGAAATCGCATAAACTTGTACTGAATATACTACAATGCTACTGCTAAAAATATATAAATTACAAAATAAAAACTTACTCTAGATTTGACGTCAGGGTGAAAAAGTAATTACATTCGTTTGTTTGCTCTCTGTAATTAGTCACATATTTTTTTCTTTCAGTATTATAACAGTATCTATGAAATACGTAACATTTATGTTATTGGCAATTTATAATGTCATGTAATCGATGCATTGATCCAAGTTTTGGATACATAGGTAATATTAATTCATGAAAGTGGTATAATGATCCTCGGCGTAAAAATTTTTTAAAAAGCAGCATTTTCTGCAAAAAAAATTGTTTCTTAACAGTCACCTAACTTTAAGCAAGCAATAGTAAAATATAATTTGTTACTGTCACATACAGTACAATTGTGGTGACTGGACTAGCAAATGCTTCTCAAGAAAAAGGTTGTTAATTGGCAACATTGTATTCCGAGAATAGTTAAAAAGGAACCTATCTCTTACATATCAGACTAGCAGTCCCCCGCGGCTTTGCTCGCGAGTATTATTCGTAACTGATAATATTTACTTTAAATGAAAAACCTCTTTGTACACAAGATTGGTACTTCAGTCATCAAGTGTTAGAATGTCCAAGCGGCTAGTTGAACTAATTCTGCAGCAGGATAAGTAGCTATAGCTGTCCACGCGAAAAGCAGTCTTAAGTTTGTCCCTGCCACTAACAGCGACTTCGCCTGGGCCTTATTTATAGCCATGCCAATTTGAGGTTGTGGGGTAAGTACAGACACCTAAGGTAAGAAGTTAATTAAATGAGAAACATCTGTTTACCCTGTGCACAACCATTGGTGACGGTGCCCTCAATTATATATTTTCAAAATATTCACTTTAACTTTATTGACATTACAAAGTTTCAGAGGGTAAAGGTTTCGCGGAAACGTATTTAGTGCCCCAAACCTGAGATTAGTGATATTATATATCGTCGGTTTACTGCCGAAAGTGACAAAGTCAAAATGAGATAAAATTATAAAAATGTTAGGAATATGTATATGTTGTTCACGAACAAATTGCCCAAGTTTAAAGTCAATTCGTCGTTTCGTACTGTTGTGTCACCGTATATTAACATACCACATTTTTGTTAATATCTACAATTTAATACCGTTTTTAAACGAAATAGCGTTTATGACTTAATCACTTTTGGCAGTATACTGACGATATGTCAGCTGATATTGTAGGGGAACCTTAGTGGAAAGCGAACTACAATTTTACCCCTTTGAAAGACTGCATTTACTGTAAATAGCACTAATTCGATCTGCCTTGTAGTTTTTGTGTGTCAGAATTGAACGTTTGCACGCAGCTTTTAACGGAATTCGAGCCCAGAACCTCCCGGAATTTAGACCTGAGTGACAAACAACTGCGTCACGTAACGTCGAAATAATTCATGAAAATAAAATTTATTAAAAAAAAAAAAATCTGTGTCCTGGGCTCATAGAGGTTGTACAACACCACGTCTCGATAGGTTACTGTATAGGATGTTTCTCGCTGCTCGTTCCTGCTTTTTGGATCGTCTGCCTTGATTATTGACCAATTAAGTTTTATTCTTAATATTCACGTTTCTTATAAAGAACAAAAATTACATACATATTTTTTTAAGTATTTACGTAAGCATCACTCTGATGCGAACAACACCTCAATATCGCTAATGGTTAGATAGATATCGTGGGTTGATGGAAAACAAATTTTGTGCTTTTTCACCCTTTTGGGTGTCGAATTTCGAAATATTTTAAATTTACATCTTAGACATTTGTATAAGTATCCAACTGAAGTGTAAAAATCCCTAGCCCGTTCAGTTGAATCAAAATCGATCATTCACTAAATAAAAAAAAATAAAAAAAACATATCATCCCTGCACAGCATTGAGAAATCGAATTTCGAAAAATCTGGAAACCGTTTTGCGATAATTTCTGTAATCATCATCCTGAAGCAAAAATTAATTGTATATCTCGACGGGTTCGAGATAGATATCGAGGATTTATCTAAAACACGTTCAAGGTCTTTTCACCACTTAAGAGAGTAAATTTCGAAAAACCCTTGAATCACATTTTAGAATACTTTATTGGTATCTCGTGGACGTAAAAAACACAACATTAGCCCGCTGGGTTCAAGATATATCGACGATTAATTGAAAACGCTTTTCACCACTTTTCACCCCTTCTCACGTCCTTAGGTGGCGAATTTCGAAAATTCCTGAAATTACTTTTTAGGTATTTGAGAAAGCATCAATCCTAAACAAAAATCACGTCTCTATATAAAAAAACTATGGGATCGATATATATCGAATGTGAGTCGAAAACTCATATTACCCCATTTTTAACAATTTTAGGGCCGGATTCGGAAAATATATTTTAAATGGTACTTGGGACATTTACAAAAGCACCAATTTAAAGCAAAGAGTACTTCGATATCTCGATTGATTCGATAGATATGGAAGGATAATCGAAAACACATTTCACGTATTTTCACCCCTTTAAATGAAGAATTTTAAAACGATTTTGAGTCCTGTCATAGACATTTGTAAAAGTAATCAATTAAAGTTAAAATCACGATGATAGTCAATTGTGTTTCAAAGATAAAGACGATTAATTAAAAACACATTTTGCCCCTTTTTACTGCCTGGGGGTCGAATTTAAAAAAAAAACCTAAAACTACTTTTTGGATATTTACGTAAGCAATATTTTGAAGTGAATATCAACTCTCTATCCTGAAGGGTTCGACAGATATCGATAGTTGATTGGAAACACATTTAAGGTCTTTTCAGCCCCTTAAAAGTTGATCTTCGAAAAATCCTTAAATTGGCTAATATTCTTTTTTACGAGTGTCCTATTAAAGTAAAAATCACCATGATTGGCCATCGGGTTCGAGCTCTATCGACGTTTCTTCGGAAACACATTTCACCCATTTTCACCCCCTTAGAAGTCGAATTTCGAAAAATCCCTTCTTAGTGCTCGCCTACGACCTGAAGGGAACCCCCACAAAAAATTTCACGATTCTAGGTCCAGTGGTTTGGGCTGCAGTTTGATATGTCAGTCAGTCAGTCAGTCAATCAGTCAGCTTTCATTTTTATATATATAGATTAATGATTTTTTTTCGTTACATCTTTTCGGTTTTTTTTTTCGTGAAAAAGTGTAGACAAATGAATTATATTATTATTTCATCTTCGTTGCCATTAACATTTTATGACATAACCCCTAAAAACACAACTATCATGAATTATTAACGAGCCAACATGTCACACTAGCTCAGTGCTCCGAGTATACTCCTACATTCCCCCCCCCCCACACTCACTTTTCCCACTTAGTCCTTTCTGCAAAAACTCTGTCTTGTCCATATTACGTAGTAATAGTGCTAGGTTATTGGCCAGTTGGTTAAATATGAAATTTCGCGAGTGAAAATACGCCCATAAAAATGTTCGTATCAATATTTCAATGTAAATAGCAATGAACATTTTCTCTAATACCTCGAAGAAAACAAACAAAAATATAGATCGATCCCTGAACTAGAAATAAAAGGATGTAAGATTTGTTATCTGAATTAAATTTCGATACGATGAAAAAAAAACCTTTTATCTCATAAATAGTGTTAAAATTACTCTAATGTCTATCTTTCGACACGATGTGCTGAAGGCGACATATTTCGGATTTATGATGTCTTTATTCGAGAGGCAGAATAATAATTTAGTGGCTAATCACTCCTCTCCCACCTTGAGAAATCGTACTCAGTTTTAGGCGGAAACGAAATATAGAAAAAATAACACTATAGCCATACGGTTTTTAAGACATATTCTGTGACGTGTTTCAAACTGTCAAAGAGGTATGATTCAAGTTTATATATATATATATATATATATATATATATATATATATATATATATATATATATATAATTAAAATATTGAATCGCCAAATGCAATTTTATCAGTACTAGTGGCATTTATGTTAATTTGAAATAGTATTAGGTATTAAAGATTCAGACGAATAACTTTGGAAACGCGGGTGGTTTTATGACAGGCCTAGGAGTGAGTCACCCTTGGCATAAAAAAGGGGGGGGGGCATTTTTTTGCCGACCAGAGTGCGGAGTTAACTTAGGACTTCCGCTGTGTCTTAAATAAAATATTTAAAATAATAATAGTCGCCCAAAAATTTACGTCCGAGCGAGCTGGAGGCTGAAGGTGAGGGCTCGGGCATCGTCGGGTGCGCTCGTCAGTCTTCGACCGTCTTTCTTCCCTTCCCCCACCCCCTCCTCATAATTTACCTTTTATCTGAAAAAAATTGGACTTTCCCTAATTTCCCAAAAACAAATTTCTCTCTTTCCCCTAACAATTAGAGCCGAAGAAGAAAGGGAAATGTACACCTAATGGTTGATCAAAGTTACAACCGAGAAAAATGTTTACTTAGGGTGAATATTTTCCTTCTCAGTAACATGACTGGGTGTTGTGTGGTACGTTTGAAGTTATTGTTGAGAATTAGAAAGTGGTAAGTCATCACAACATCCCCCTTCCTAAAAAATACTGTACATGCAACCGGCACTCATGCTAAATAACACGGCTTAAAATTGTTAACATCCAAAGGAGTAGTTCTTTCCGATTTGGTGCGTATATTAGACATATTATTTGTAGGTTAGTGTGTGTTTGTATGTGTAATTATTTATGCATTATGTCTTCAACAGATTTTCTCGTGAATTAATTTTATATTTTCGTTTGCTGACATGTTACGCGGGCATTCCTTACTCCATCCTAAACAGTTGATTCGGGAGTCTGAGAAAAGAAACCCTTTTGAGTACGTTAGTTTTGTTAGATCACGTGACTACGTTTTGTTGATCACCAGAGATTAGACAAGTTGTTACTTATTTCCTTCAAGCAAGTTAGGGATTTAAATTTCTAAAATTGAAAAAAGAAAAAGATAAAATATTTTATAGGTTCGTTAGATATTTTATAAAATGGCAATGACAGCAGCCCACTTTATGCGTAAATTTACGCCAATTGACGAAACCTGCAGAGTAAAAATTAAAAATAAGTCGTGTTACATAGTACTACACTGATAATAAATTTGTGTTCACCATTAGATATAAAAAATATATAATTCTGAAGCTTCAACTCCCACTTCTCACAAATTATGTATTTTACTTCTTTCTTCATTGTTTGAACAAAGTGCGTACAGTGGAACTTCGCTGTAGTTCTGGTTATGTGTAATGTTTATAAAATGCTGTGCCAGTTGACGTGTTTCGCATCTGATAAGGCCAAGTAACAGGATAAATCCCGAGTTATTCGCGATAGCTCATGTCACTTTCACGACACAAGTTAACTTCACTTGGATCACATTTTAAGAGGCGCCGCGGCCGTGTCACTGTTTTAGGCGCATGTATGCAACGAGCATTAAAACCTCATCTTTCAACACTAATTTTACGTTCTCTATAGCAATAAGAGTATTTCACACATCAACGTTATCTTCGCGCTTTATCAAAGAGACAGCCGTTCTTAATAGAGCTGCGTTCTGCAAAATGAAGCGTAGCAAATGGTTACATTAGCAACGTGATACTAAAAAAACGTTTCGTAAAATTTGTAGCAACCATTCTTTGTACTTGAGTTCGGCAAACGCAGCGAAAATAAGAACGACTCTGTCTCTTATAAAACGTGAAGATAATGTTGATATGTGTAATACTGTTATTGCTATAGAGTACGTAAAATTAGACTTAATTTATAAGATTTTAATGCGGGTTGCATACATGCGCCTAAAACATCTGACATGGCCTCTTAAGAGGGCGTGGTAAATAAGCACTGAATTATTCAATTGGGATGTACACTTTTTGAAAGTCAATGTAGAAAAACTACAAAACAGCAATCCTTCATAATTATATTTGTAAACTTTATTAGCAAACATTTACCTGGAATGATATATTTGTTAGGCGTGAACTCTTGCGCTGTAACTAAATTTTTCATCAGAGGTTGTTCTTCAGATACACGTTACTCGAGAACAATTTTGCTCAGAAAGTTGGCAAAACTATTGTCTAGGATTGCTGCGTTTTTACTTTTGCAAAGAGAAACCTACAATTGTGAACTGGTGCTTTCAGAGCTGAATTATATACAACATGCACTCTTAACGGTTTTAATTTGAAGTTTTGCTCTACACTGACTGACGTAGTGTATTTTCGTGAACACATTTAGATTGAAGTCTACCATATGGTATAACCTTTCGTCTCAAGAACGCGATTTAGAAGTACTAACGTACTGGAGGCGCAGTTGCTGTTAACTGACGGAGTTACAGAAACCACACGGCGTGAAAATTCGAACGGTAGAAGCAGAGCACTTCCCGTGGACAAGTGACGACGAGAAGACCTACGAAACAGCGGCTCGAATGTGTGGAGGAACGGCTGGGTGGTTTCCAGATTCTTTCTTCCGTTCACATCTTCATCACACATGCAGCTCCTGGAGCGTCCTGAAGATTCCACGCGGATGTACAGCGGGCAGACAGCGACGCACGATGTGTTCAGCATTCAGCGGTCGTATCATCATAACTCGCTCAGCAGCAGTGGAGGGTAAGGGGAAATAATATTTGCGCAAAGTGCAGTAATTCAGCAACCCCCAATCCCCCCTGCCCCTCGGCACCCTGCTCGCAACTGGCATAAAACGCATCCGGGCTGTCAAGTGGCGCCCAGTCGAATGGAGAAGCGGGGTCGGGGAGAGGAATTACGGATTCCAGTCCCGTCGGGCCTGATACGGCGGAGAGGTTAAAAAGGGGTGCGGAGAAGTTGGGGGTGGCTGGAAGGGGAGTCTAGACGAGACGGGATTTGCGAGTGTGCTCTCGAGGGCGAATGGTGTGGGAAACGAGAGGAGGGGAAGTTTTTTAACAAGTTTGACAATCCTCGAAGGTCCTTTCTGTCTCCGTCTCTTTTGTGGGGGCGCCTCCCGCGCCTTGTTGCCCCTGTGGCCGTAGGCAACCCCGCAGACCCTGGACTGTTTGTGCTGTGGGTATGTTGTTGGTGGAACGAAGGGTGGCGGTGGAAGGGATCCATTTCCCAGCCGACACGTGACCTGCACGACCAACCACGTTTAAATGGCGCGGCGACCAAATTTACGAGCCCTAGAGACGGAAGGGACGTCTCTGGTCCCGCGATGGGAACGAATGTGCCTCATTTCGTCCAGGGTGAAAGATTTACAAGAGGACTCGGGACGTCCCGATTGCGTCCTGAGAGACGCCCCCTTGGCACGCCAGTTCTCTGCTCGACTCCCGTCTCCTTTCCTCTTGGGTAGCTGGATGCTTGACGCAGGCCACGACGTCGGCCTGCTACCCCTCAGCGGCGAACCTAGTACCTTACCTCCAATTGAGCTGTGTTATGTCTGGTGATAACATGTAGTACTCGAGTTAAATGGAGGAAAATAGCATGGTAGGATTTAATCAAATGGCATGTGATTGGTGATTAGTCATTTGACAGTAAAAAGGTCCAAATGCAGGAGGAAAAAGGAAATTCCCCGAGAATACCTGAGCCTTCCAGCAAAACACGTGTATTTCGTGTAGTGTCAGATTAACGTCGCTGCGAACGAATGTTGTCGAGTCTTAGAAAACTCATCATAAAATAAAACAAAGAATAGACAGTAGTAGCCGTTGTCAATAAACATATTGCATACGACTATATGTCATTCCGGAATTGTATTTTTTTTCTACTAATGTTTTGTATCGTCTTTTTGGGTGCCTCTATAGTCCTTTATGGAACTGCATGCACGTTTCTTTTCTACGAAGTACGTTTTTATACCCAGCAATTCATTTGGGGGTTAAACATTAGTTGTAATTACCGCCTAAACAAAATATAATTTCGTTATGTAATATTTCTGAACATCAATTTAAAATTATGGGATTTGTGATAATAAAAGTTCTGCGGCACCGCATACGTCACTGATTAATTGCAGGAAAGTCTTGTCTATAAATGAGTTGGAAGATTTAAAATACTAACATTCTAAAGAAATCATTAAAGGCAGGATGTAGGATGCAACCACAAACGCAATATTTTTTATATGAATATCTTAAGTTAAAACTGTGTACGATAAACAACAATTTTTTAGGTTTCTTCTAAAGATGTCTTAAGTCTGATTCAAAATATAATTCTACTTCAGTTTTAACGCAGCGACTGGGGTACTTCTACAGCTTAATCATACACTGAGTTTGATTAATTTTGACATGTTTACACCAAAAAACAATTTTGTTTTTTTAAAACGTGTTATGCCTGAGTTTCTAGTAGGAGCAATATACATTTTTAAAACGCCTTATAGCTATACAATCCAAGTGATATTTCCGTCGGAGTGTTATTTAGGCTCTCTAAGGTAACGAAACACAATTGCCAAATAATCGTACAGGTCACAATTACATCTGATTGCCAATTAATAGAGCTACATCAGTTATTCACGAAGCTCGTATTCCATTAGCAGAAATGGTTTGAAATAATTTATTGACAACACTACTTTTGTTTTAAACACATAACTTGCAATGAAGTTGAGTCAATATCACTTCGCATCCACTTTTGGCATTACTAATGTAATTTTACTATATTAGTATGGAATCTTTTCTCCGAGTTGTATGAACCATATAACAGAAAAGCAATAATAGATAACTAGAGATTGAACAAAATGTTGAATTTTAAAAGTTGCACTATTCGTTATGAATCGATTATTTTTATATTCGTTACGTATTTTAGAAATCTTAATAAGCTTAACTTACGTTTGATTTTTATATACATACACACACACACAAATATATATATATATATATATATATATATAGGAGTCTTTAATATATGCTAACCCTGCAAAAAGAGAATTCCTGACGTCAAATAAATAAGTAAATAATAATGCCACATTGGTTCTATTGTGACGTATGACGGAGTTATACACCCTCAAAGGCGAAGGTGGGAAATGTGTAATTGGACAATAATATCTGTCATATGCAATTGAGAAATGAAATTTCATATACAGGCTACGGGTATAGGGATAGATAACAGCAAAAAGCTATGTCACAAAAATAACATCCCTTCATACTTTAACTAGGGGTTGACAACTCCTTTGTTCTTAGAACTTTGTAACCCTTGACTTGAAGTGACTGGATACGACATGTAATTGATCTATGTAAACATTACTAAAAAAAAGTCACCTTGAGAAAAACTGCTAATGTTAACCGTCTCCCTGGAAATAACACGTTAAGTTGGGGAAGTGGCACTGTAGTGGGTATTGCAGTACGTGTGTACTGAAAATGTGAATTATCTTTTAGTACATATGTAGCAAGTGAATGGTTGAAATGTTACTGCAGCCAAGTGCCAACATTGCTTTGGTTACTATTTTATCAAGTGCCAATACCTACTACTCGACCAAGACAAACAGTCATGCCGAATATGCGAACTAATTGGCTATTCATTAATCACCTTGCGTTGCTGTATGCTTAACGATTCACCACATACCAGGTCAAATTTCAGTCGCACAATTAACCTATGCGTAGCCAGAGTTACAAGCTTGTAATGCCTGTTAACAAAAAGTGCGTTGCAAAACTGTGCATAGTTATTTAGTTTCTGTACATCGTAGTATTCCATGATGATGGGCGCTTGCAATCGTAATATTTTTATTAAATTATCCGAGAAACGAAGAATGAGAAGACTTGTCGAGTAAACAGAATTGCACTCGTGTTTAGGGGGGGGGAAATGCTGGAACCTTGCCTCCCTTGCTCCTTGCTCCCTCCTCCCTCCTCCCCCTCCCCCCCCCCCCCCGCAATATTTGTGTGACTACAAACGCGCAGCAGCCGCTGTAGGGAATTCTGAAAATAAGTTTCCAGAATTTGAAATAAATCGCAATTAGCTGAATTGCGTGGTGAAAAACTGCGGACACCTGCCAACAAACGGAAACCAAACACAATGTACTGATGGCTTCTACTGTGGTGTGATTCGGTGGAGTGTAGACATTATGTTCATGGTTAAAAATTACGTCTCTGCTCTTGAAACATGTCTGCAAGTAATGCAAACCCTCGTGAGTTTTCATAGGACGAATAATCTGCGAAACAATGACCCAACGAAATTGGTTTGGTTCAAGAAACTCAAAACCAAAGGCAATTACTTACGGATGAAAACAAATGACATTGTCTCTTAAAAGTAACTGTGAAAATGGTGTGCGTGTGTTACTTTAATACTTTGTGTAATGAGGGAATTTGCATACATCGTAATAAAAAACATAAAAATAATACCCGGCTCTAGTCTTCTTGATTTTGGATTTCCGTGGTGTCCCAAAATCACTCGAGGGGAATGCTGGGATGGATTCCTTAACAAAGACCATGGCCGATTTCTCGCCTATTTGCCCTAAAGTATCGAGTTGTGTGTTTCTGTCTGTAATGACACGGACTGTTGACAACGACGGTATGGCCCACTTAAAATATTACAATAATTGAATATTCTCACACTTGGACTGGAATTTTAATGTACGTGGATTACTTACGGCAATATAGAAAAGCTTATTACTGCTGCCTGAAGCACAGTAGTGTCGCATCAACAAAGGCTACACTACTGCCTGAAAAACAGTAGTGTCGCATCAACACAGGATATACTGTACTCTGTGAGTTTCCCCTCACCAGTAATCTGTCTTCTACTCAGTCCCTGGCGCACTTCCCTCCTGAGATGACTAGTTGTATCAGTCGTGTAGTATGCGTTTGTGGTTTACACTACATGCAACTAGTCACAGAGTGTATGATATAGTTTAGTAGCTTATGTGCATCTCGCATACTGTGAAATGTTGTGTAATGCATCCGCAGTGCGTCTTTGATATGCTGAAAAGTTTCATGCCGATGCTTGACACACGAACATTCATTCACCTCAGTTCATCAGCGTTTGCATAAAACAGGAACTGTATACGCAAGTTACCGCATTGTCGGCCGACCTCGATTGAACGTCGAGCACGATGTACTGGACTATGTTGTTGCAAATGCATATACCAGCACCTGAGGAATTCAAAATGTGTTCAACAAATCACAATCGACAGTAAGTCATTTACGGCGAGACAGATTGCATGCATTTCACTTCCAGGTACTTCCTTCTGATCGGCCTACTCGTTTAAAGTTTTGTGAGTGGTACCAAAACCAGGTTTGGCAAGTACCAGATTTCGTAACGATAAGTCCTACTCATCGATGAAGCGTCTTTTACTAGGTGGGTTGTCTTCACTTCCACAACGGGCGTGTGTGGGCTCAAATCAACCCCCGTGCAACAGAGGAATCACACTTATAAAGCTGGTTTCTGTGAGTTTTTGGGCGGGACTCACCTAAGGGATACTAATTGGATCACACATCCTTCCCGCACGTTTCTCTGAAGCTGCATGTCGGCACTTCTAGGAAGAAAACCTGCTACAACTACTTGAGGATGTACCACTGAATGTAAGAGTTGACATATGAGACATGCATAATGGTGTACCGCCTTATTTTAGTCTTACAGTAAGGCAATACTTGGATCTGCTGTACCCTGGGAGACGGAGTAGCCATGGTGGGCCAGTGAGGCGGTAATGAAGAACACTGGCCTTAACCCAGTCGACTTATTTGGTGGGGTCACTTGATGGAACTGGTTTATGCAACTGAAGTGGACAATGTAGACAAACTCTGGTGACCTATTCAAGATGCATGTCCCTCTATAAAGGCTAATCCTGGTATGTTGCAGTATGTACGCCTGTCTTACGAGCGTCGTATTCGTACATTTTGGAGATGCGTGGCGCGTATTTAGAGCAGCTGCTGTAAAACAACGCAATATTTTCAGATTCAAAATATATAGCTAATAAGATATCGAAAACTTTTTTTTAAGTAGTATATTTCACCAATTACAAACAAGTAAAAAGAATGTGAGTCTTGTAGTGTACTGACACGTCATGCACAACACTGTTACCGGCTGCCTACCTCCCAGGCCACCACAGTGCCACTTCCCAACTTAAGACGTGTGATTTATGAGGAAAATGTTCACATTAGCAGTTTTTCTCAAGGAGACTTTTTTATTAATGTTTACATGCTGATCACCTACATGTCGTATCCAGTCACTTCAAGTCAAGGGTTACAAAGTTCTAAGAATAAAGGGTTTGTCAACCCCTAGTTAAAGTATGAATGGATGTTCTTTTTGTAACATAACTTTTGCTATTGTCTATCCCTACACCAGTAGCCTGTAGGCCCATATGAAGTTTCCTTACTCAATTGCATATGACTGAGATATTATTGTCAAATTACACATTCGTTTCGCATATTATTTGTGTGATAAAAAAATCAAAGGCCCAACACTTTAAAACAGACTATGTTATGAACAAAATACAATAAACTCGAGTCTCTGTAATAAGTACCGAGTATCGATTTTGATTAAATTCAGATACATGGTTATTTCAGATCTCTCATTTGAGCAAACCTAGTGAGGTGCCGCAACAGTAATACGTTGGACTCGTTTTCGGCAGGACCCGGGTTCGATACCCTTTTCCCGCCATCCTGATTTCGGTTTTCCTTGGTTTCGCGAAGTCGCTCCAGGCGAATGCTGGGATGGTTCCTAAACAGAAATGCCATGGCCGACAACTCCTCGCCCAGATCCTGTCATTGTGTGTAGTAAATTGTCTCTCACCGCCTCTAGTGACGTCGCTGTCGACGAGACGTTTAGATGACCACTGCTTTGATAATATGAACACGGCATTAATGTAATACGAAAAAGCCAAGTCACTTTACTAAGTATCATGTGTGTACCGAGATTGATAAAATTCTGAATAAACATATATCGTCAACGTCTCGCGTGGTTAGATTAAAAAAATTACAAAAATAACACCAATAAAAAATCTACTCTGAAAAAATGCCCTAAAAGTAAAAAATAATTACGTTATTGTTAGACTGCTTAGAATACAATCAATCTATTAGGACACATTATATTAGAACAGTATTATATTATTATTGTTATTTTTGGAGTCAGTGCTAGGCAAGGTTAACAGACGTGTAACAAAGTAGCTTAGGTAAACATCTAATTTAATTTAATTTAACGTTGACAGCAACCAAGCATTTCTTAATCGACACAAAGACGGCAACCGCGCG
Source organism: Medauroidea extradentata (assembly GCA_003012365.1). Taxonomy (NCBI): domain Eukaryota; kingdom Metazoa; phylum Arthropoda; class Insecta; order Phasmatodea; family Phasmatidae; genus Medauroidea; species Medauroidea extradentata. The sequence goes on from PNEQ01051146.1 coordinate 42,525, forward strand.
GCGTTGAACAGCACGAGGCTTAGTGGTATTCATATACGGCGTGACTAGGAGGGGAGCACCTGGTTTAATTAGGTATTGCTATATTATCGAATTTACGTAAACTAAAAATAATTTGGTCAATCTTACGAAATTTTGAAAAATTTCTTAAAAACTTGGCTGGCACCGACTCCAAAAATAACCATAATCCTAATAAATTGTTTGTATCCTAAGCAGTCTAAAATTACATAGTTATTTTTTTTTTTACTTTTTTTTATTTTTTTCAGAGTAGATTTTTTTTTAATCAGTGTTATTTTTCGTTAATTTTTTTTCCTTGATTTTTTTACGGAGTTTCGGTGCCTACCTACTACATTCCTGCTGCCTGTCGTTAAGGAGTTCCGTTGTGCCGTCGCAGTTCAAGTCAGTCCAGAAAGTCCTTGGTCATATTTAGGTACCTACCTAGTCTTGGATTGTTATCAACCTCCAAATATCTTAATCACTATACATTTCGTATTCGATTTTTCCCGGCGGGGTCGGTCCTCAAATTTTCGCATGTAGGAATCGTGCCGGACGATGTCACTGTTCGGCGTGTTTTCTCGTTTATCTTCGAAATCCAAAGTCCAATGTCAATAAAATTAAAATGGGACTTACTTGTAAACATTCCCTTTACAACAAAGAAGAATTTTCCAAATCGGTTCATGAGGGACAGAGTTCTGAGGTATTTAAAAAATATAACCGAATTGATAACTTCCTCCTTTTTATGGAGTTCGTTAAAAACTTCAAACGGCCGCCATTATAAAAATGTGAAAACAGCTTCAACAAAATATATAAAAATCAACCACTTTACAAAGAATTATTTGTCTACAGAGTTTTGTGGAATCCGCAAAATGATTCTTCAGTTCGTGTGTGATCAAATATGTTCAAATAGCTGTTATTTAAAAAAAACGAACACGGTATGAACAAAACATAAAAGTCACGTTATGTCACTTAAGAACGATGTGTAACGAGTTTGACAAATTTCTAAAGAAGAATCTTTAGATAACTTGTGTGTTCAGATGTCTGGCATTATGAAAATATTATCTAAATATGTAAAAATCAAGACGTCTTACGAAATATACCAAGTTTTAAAATTAAAAGAAAAATAGTGTTGCGTGCCATGTACCTGTGGGGGGGGGGGCGGTGGTCGGCAGCTGTTTCGTAACGCTTTGTGGACTGGTCCCTGACTCATAGGCTACGCGGCTACGTGATGGAAGACACGCAGAAGCTACGTCATAGATACCTGTCCCAAATGCGCTTTTACTCTGCGAAGCGGCCTACGAGACTCAAATCACGTCCGAAACATGATGAAATATCTATTTTTAGACCCCTGTAATGCGGTTATTCCCCGACTGTTTCGAAGGAGTATAAGATGACCGAATCGACAGATTTTACAGAGTTCGCTATTGGTCATGCTAGAGGAAGGTGCTATGCTTGTGTGCCGGTGTGCTTCGGTGAGAAAATAAAAATTAATATAATGGAAGCAATACACTCAAGTGTTTATAATCGCTAAACAAAACTCCTGTTCAAAACAGCCACGCATTAAAAAAAAGAAACAAAGTGGCAAAAAAAAAGCAAAAGAACAGGACAAACAAACATACAAATAAAAGCGATAAAACACACAAAATAAACA
>PNEQ01051147.1:0-44170 GCA_003012365.1 Medauroidea extradentata
TAATGTGAGTCAGGTTATGTGTGTCAGAGGGGTTTGTAGATGTTCTAGATAATGTAGAAATGTAGTAACAAGTACCACTGTGATTGTGTTAGTGAGGGTAAACATGAGTTAGGATAAGAAGGGAGACTTTGTAACAAGGGAGACTTTGTAAGAAGGGAGGTGTTGTGAGTATCGACAATGCAGAGGTTGGCAGCATGAGGCAGTCAAGTAATGACCTAGCTAAGACGAGGACGTGCTGAGAGAATGTGTATGATGAATAAATGAGAGGTAATAAACTAATAAAGTATTGAGAGAAATCACGACACGATGAATAGTGTTTATATTTACATTGAGGTTCATGTTTCTGTTGTACAAATGTTTTCCAAAAGTAAAAGTACATGTTGATCAACTAGTTAACCTTCAAAACATTTCACAATTTTACTATGTCATGGTTTCAGAAAAAAAGTAGAGGAGAATAAGGTTGGAAAGTTGTGCACAACTTCGGTTCCACCAACAATGAAGTTCATAAAAAATTATAATCAGTACGAAATGAATTACCAATTTAAATGTTTACAGTCCCTCAATGTAGTGGCCTGTAAAGTTTAAAACCAGTTGTCAGTGACAAGGAAACAGCAGTATTCCTTTGGAAGCACATGTTCTCTGTGTGGTGCGAACGGATCAGTCTAAGCTTAGTAACAGTTTGAAAACAAATACCACAAAGTTGTTATGTTGCCTTTAGTGTCAAATTATAATTACAGAAACTAAAGTTTGAGAGTACTTCCCAGCCACTTCAAGTGTATATTGAGCATCTTGTCATGGTTTCATTTAGCTCTGTTCTGGTTAAAAAATAATCTTCGATACTATTTTTTTTAATAGTCATTAACACTGTCTCCAACAGAAAATGATATTCTTTGCAGTACACTGCATGAATGTGCACACTGAAACTACGCACACACCACAAAGTGTTTCAGATAAGTAATAGAAATATTAGGTATACATTACATATGAACGTTTCTGCAATATTTCAGAAATACATTGGAAACATTGGTGCTGTTACAGATGGGTACCGTACAAATGTGAGTACATGCGAGTAGCTGAATTCATCATCCCATTACAACTGTGCTGCTACTATTAAAGACACAACTGTTGTAAATATTACAGAACAAAACAATATGAACTTAATAGTAGATTCACAGGAGTAGGCCTTTGAAAAGCATAAGTGCTGAGTTACCTGTGAGCGGCCTACACATGAACAGATGGCACCACTGTGGTTTCAGGACCTGCTGATGACGCTGTCCCCAATGAACGGCTCTGGGGTGGTACACGTAAGCAGCCAGCCTACACCAACCAGTCAGAATCTGTCCAGTAAGACGCCATCGTTGCTGTTCCACCCACCACTCGGCAGTACTTATCATGCCACAAGCTACAACACTCTCTGTGGTGGCAACATCGCAGCTGCAGGTATCTGCAATGCCCTCCTACAGCCTAACCTTAAGTTGGCGATTGTGGTGACATTCTTGCTCACTCTGCCTAGGCTACTGCAAATGTAAAAAGTGAAAATCTGCTATGTATTCACTCCTTCGACCAGGGTCACATTGTGTGCGAGTGGAGGCCAGTCAAGGTTAGGCAGGCTGCTTGACTAGCAAGACGTGCCTTTCGCTCATCCGGCCTGAGAAATGGAAGAGGTGAGGGTGGGATGAGTGTTGAACAGCGACAGAATGAGGAAGATGGAGGCAACAGGAGTTCCCAAAGAACACCCACTGGCCAACGGCAATGTCCGCCACATTTCCCACATGCAAAAGATCCAGGATCAAACCCAGATTGCATAGGTGGAAGGCGAGAGGTCTGACCCCTCGACCATCCTGGCCACCACTCTGCCGCAAATGTAATGGCTCTTAATTAAAATTTATGAGGTTCACAATACTTGTTTAATAGTATTTTTACACAGCCAAAACTCTTAACTGCCAAAGTTTGTTGCCATAAAATTACTTTGTGTTTGGCATGTTATCTACTGTATTTTCCATGATCCAGTACATATTTTGTAGTTCATACATGTATTTCAATCTCCAAGTAAAAATCAATAACTAATTGTGTATATGTAGTGGCCAAGATGCATGACTCTGATAGGTTAGGTCCCAGGTTTAGGTCTAATTCTTAGTCCAGTCAGAAACATTGCTGTGTTCTGAATATACTTCCTAGATTGTGAACTACTGTACCTGAATTGAAGTCACTTAGACTTAATTGTGCAATATATTTATAGAGTGTTTATTAATGCAAGATAATCACTAAGACTGGTATGATTTAAGCATCCAAATTACCTTCCAAACTAAGGCCGAGGCTCAAATAAAGAGTAGGTACACTCTCACTCCACACTCTCACTCTCACCCCTCTGGTTTACTCTTCAACCAAATTGAGACAGCCACCCTCCGATGCACCCTCGAAGCACTGCAACCTAGCATGAGAAAAGGAAAGCTGGAAAAATAGACTGCAGAAAACACACAGTAAATGTTTTCCAGTTCCAATAATTTTGAATGAAAACAAAGATGTCTTCCTGCAGAGTGGGCAAGAGGGTGCAGCGAAGAAGCATCGTTGCTCACTCTAGCTCACACTCCTTCAAATTTGGGACAGCAGAGAGTACACTTTGTGACATCAAGTGGGTGCGAGAGAGTGCTCTCTCTGCTATTTGAGACACAGCCTAAACATACTGCATCATCATTGCTCAGAAATCTGTTTTGTTATGCCTTAAATTGAAATAGCAATTTTTTAAAAATGGTAATTGTTACTAATGTTCCATTTTGCTTGCAAACAAACTCCAGTTTTACATACAATAACATTTAGCTGCAGACAGTCAATGTATAATCTTATGTTATTATTAGTTACCAAATTAGTAAGTCTCATGAAATGAGATTAATTGTTTGACTTGTACTCTCTTCATAGATATTGGCTGAACATTCACAAACATCCAATATGTTAGATATAGTGGCTAGATTTTTATCACTTGTGATCCAAAAGTAACCGACACTTGAACATCCACAAGAGCACATGTTATATAACATCAATTAATGATAATTCATATTGGAAAACACTAATATGATGTCACAGAAAAAAAAATGGAAACATATCAGAGAAACCATAATAGGAATCTTGTTGAGGACAGTTGGCAAAATAAAATCAATTGGAAACTTGGGAAGCAATGGAAGAGTAATGGGAGTTAGGTGTAAATTATAGTGAACAGTACCAACAAAGGTTCTAAGTATAACCATTTACTGGTTATCATACTTTAAGTTCTAATGTCGTATCTGTGCTGTCTAAAATATTTTGAGAATGTTGTAGATTTGGTGATAATAACTGTATTAAATCAGATTTTTTAACAAAAGCTTTGAGCAGTGGCAACTCTCTTACTATAAAACTAGTGAACAGTGTTTGCAGTGGTTGTTTGTCTCGCAGACCAGCTAGACAAGCAGCCCGACATGGCGGCGGCGGAGCGGGCGCCAAGCGACAGGTCGCTGATGGCGACACCAGTGACGCCAGTCAGCGAAGGCTTCAGCTCGCTGCAGTTTCGTAGCCTCAAGTTGTCTGGGTCCAACTCGCAGCTGAGGGGCGCTGGCCAGGGCAAGTACTACTCGCAGTGTGCCACTGACCCTCCCAGGAAGAAACGATACCACACTTCACCCCGGGAGAAGCACCTGGTGAGGACAGAGCACAAACCTGCCGTCCTCTCCTTCTAGTGTCCAGGAGTGGGCGAGATGGAATGGGGTCATTTCTTCACCAAGCCAGTGAAGTTAAAGGCTTTTGAGTTGTGGGAATGGAAGGGACAAATTTGCATCAGTGTTTCAGGGAATAATTTTATTAACCTAACACAATCAGTACTATTAAATAGAATGACTAAGGATATTAACAAAAAAATTGTTTCTTTCCCCATATCGAAGTTCTTAACATGATAAATTCCAAGTTAATATGAACTACATTAAATTGTATTATACTTAATACCGGTTGGCACATACTGAAAAGAAATTGTTTGAAGAATCTCCTAAGTCACTCCAAATTCACAGCATTTTAAATAATTTTGATATTACAGTAATTCATTTCAGTTTTGAAACCATCACAAAACATTTTCATGTGAACTGTAGGTTTATGGAGAGGGGACATGTGCCCTGTGGAACCCTCTCATTTCTCTAGATCCTCCCCTCCTAGGATTAAAACAATGAAACTTTTGTGTGGGTTCTCTTTAGGTCGTAGACGAGCACTAAAAAGGGGTGAAATGTGTTTTCTATGATTCGTCTGTATAGCTTTACGTTAGGTGTATTGCAACAGAAAAAATTAGTACACAAACAATGATTTATAAGTGTTTGAACTGCCAGAATGAATTTTTGATATAGGTATGTATTAATTTGCGTTAACAAAAAAAAATTTTAGAAATCACTGTAAAACTAAAGAGCAAACCTTAAAGGGTCAAGGTTAAAAACAAATGTATTTTGCACACATTTTACAGCTTTACATATTTAATTTAAGTGTTTCAGTTAGTTATTATCTATGTAAAAGGAGTTACACTTTCAAATGGAAAACATGCTGATAAACTGTCCATGTTTTCTACTCAATTATTCTGTGCCTATTAAGTAGGCCTTTTGAAAACCTGACCCTTACAGCAGATTATTAAGGGATCACTTCACCCTTCTGACCTACTGATTCTACTATCCATGATCAGCACACAAACTGTTCCTCTACACAAAAATATTGAAAAGGAAATTCAACTTTGCATATTCACATACCACCGGTTTGTAAGACTGACCACAATAATATTTAACATAATTATGTTAAATGCTGTTTGTAATCTTATATAGCACAAAATTATGCAGCAGTTTACTAACAAAAAAAATTTTTCATTTAAAGCTGTGCACACTGGACGATGACACAAACAACCCGTTTAATTTTGCATTACTATTTCTATAATTTTTGTTTGTTGGTTTATTTTTACAACCAGCATCGTCAGGTTGTAATTAAATATACACATATCAAGGTTGTGCCTGCAAAATTTATTTACAAAATATGGTATTAATGCAAGTATGTACATGTATTTTTTGCAGTCATCACCTCATCTCCCAAAATGGAACATAGTACCTAGTATGGGACATTCATTGAAGAGCAGGGAGTTGGCAGAACTTGTTTCAGTTCCACGCTACTCTCTTCATGTCATAGAGAAAGTGGGTGCCTGCCATGCTGGGGAGGTAAGTTAGACATGATTAAGGTCACACTCATTAAAATATTTAGTACTACTGCTCACTACCATATTTCATATTACGTGCAACTTTCTAAACATCTGACAAAAGTAAACATCACCAAAACTGTATTATAGGGGTCAAAATTTAAGTTTCCGTCCTTCAACGGAGCTAGCGTACATCTAATCAAACAATGATTTATGTAATTCTACGAAACATCCAAATTTTTTTGGTCGAAACTTGACATCTGGGTATTCATTTGGACATGCTACTGTTACTGGTATCTAGGCTTCCCTTACTGGCTGTCTGTCTCCATGCTGAAGGGATGAGGAGAAATGACTGGTGACAGAATCAAACCCAAAACATATACAGTAAAAGGAAAAGTCTTAAAATTTCTAATATCCTAGCCAACACCCCAAGTGCTTCTGGGCTTACACTTATCAGAATGTCTAACAGTATTTAGCAATGTTTTGCTTAGAGTAACAATATGTGATGTAGTACATAGGAAAACAGCCCCAATGATGAAGATAGCTGTAGCAGGTAGCAAGGTGCTGCATCTGGTCTGCAGGTGGTTCTGTGCGAGACGAGAGGCCTGGACGAGCTGCTGGGGGACTGTGGCCGCGTGGTGGCGGCGAGGATACAGGGGCAGGCAGGCGACGAGGCGGCAGTGGCGAGGGAGGCTCGCTTCCTCGCGGGACTCAGCGACCCCGGAGTGGCACGCGTGCTGGGACTATGTGCTGAGGAGCAGCCGCCATGGGTCATCGTCGAGTACTGCGACATGGGCGACCTGGCACACTACCTGCAGTACACTGTGCACCGCGAGACCACAGTGCTGCCACCCTCGAGCAGTGTGCGTGCCCTCAGGTGAGGCCATGCCACTATGTTCTGGTCTACTCTATGCTAGTCCCTTTAAGCACATATCTATCAGTGAGATCATTCACAAGCCGTAACAATGTAGGTAGCCTTACTAATTTTTTTTGGAAATCAATTGATAAATTGGACAAAGAATTTGACAAACTTATATCCAATGTACTTTACTGTGCACCAAATAAAATATTTGTTTTTATGCTACTTGGTAGATTAGTAGCAAAAAATGACTGGATAAGTAAGCTTTAAATATTAAGTCATATTGCCACAGCTAACTTTTCTTCACAATGTAGCCTACAAATTATTTAATAAGCTTACATATAGTAACATCTGGATAATCTGAATGAGTTGGCAGGATAAAAAAATACGTAATAATAAATACTAAACTAATTTCAATAATTTTTTACATTACAATAATGCAGTAATTAAGTACAATACTACCTTGACATATTATTTACATTAAAGTATTTACACATATTTTTTCTTATGTCTTCTTAATTTCAGCAAGTTTTTTGCTCATTAGTGCATTAGGAAGAATTTGATTCATCTAAAAATCTGGTAATTCAAACAAACCTCAATTCCAGTTAGTTTGGATTAGCACGACTACTGTTCATAAAACATGAGGTAAAGTTGTATTACACAAGTTGATGGTTGGCGCAAATCTTAAGGGAGAAATTCGCGACTGAAAATTGCAAATAGACATTGAAAACATACATTTGTTAAAATATCCAAAAGAAAAGCAAAATTAATAATGAATTTCCCGGTGTGGTTTAATAATAACAAGCTCTGCACTCTGTGAAAAAACTGTTTTGAATATACTTCACAATCAGTAGATAATGGGGTTAGTTAAGCCTTTCTTTAGCATTGAATTTTTTACCGCAGCACTTTTGCCTATTAAATAACACAGTTTTAGCAGGTGGCCATAACAAAAAGAAAATGTTTTCTTGTCTTGACACTCTAAAGTGACCTGTTTTCATGAAAATGGACTTACAAAATGTGGAGCCTTCAAGATAGGCAACACGAACACACAAGTGGTTTTAGCAATCCCATTATCTAATGCAGGATGAAAGTATTTGGATCATTTTTCACAGATTGTAGATCTTATTTATTATAAAACCACACCTAGAAATTCATTATTATTCTTTTTTCTTTCTTTTGTTTATATTTAAAATATGTTTGTTTTCAATCTCATTTCTCAGTTGCGAATTTTTCCTAAAGATATGCGCCAACAGAAAAATTACATTAGACAACTCACTTCATTTTTCAGAAGGAATCATTCTGCAAAGTTTATCACATGTTTAAAAAAAATACACGTCTATCATCACTCCAAGTGTTTATTAATGTTGTGATTAATTATGTTTAGTAAAAATCATACCAGTCATTCTCTGAATGGCTAATTTAAACTTACTTAAAATGGCATGCACTTACTTATATCACATTCATAAAATGTAGCAGGCACAAATCAGAGTGTAAAAAAAATTTAACACACAGAGCAATATTATATCGTAATATAACTGTTTATAATCTTGTTACAGCCTTCGATGCCTCGTTTACATGGTAACACAAATTGCATCTGGAATGAAGTACCTGGAATCGAAGAACATTGTCCACAAAGACTTAGCAGCAAGGTAAATACAAATATATTAATCTGTTAGTTACATTATATGTATAAGTATGTCAATTTTGTCATAAATAAATATTTTAAAGTGTATTAAATACGGAGAGATCAATTCCATTTTATGTTCTTTCAGTAACGTTGTATTTAAATATAAAATACACGCGAACTACATGTGATAACTCGCTGCCAACTGTACAAGTAGTAATGTAACTGTTGTCAATGTTGAATTATGGCTAGTGATTTTTTTCAAAGGTTAAATCTTTACTGCTCACTTTATTCCGAATGACCTATAGACATTAATTACAATAGCTAAACAAATGCAACTTGTTACTAGGAACTGCTTAGTTGGTCGTGGCTACAGAGTGAAAATAGCTGATTTGGCGATGAGCAGCACTCTTTACAAGAAAGACTACACTGAAGTTGGTGGACGACAATGCGTGCCTATTCGCTGGCTACCGTGGGAAAGTATAGTTCTGGTGAGTACTAACAGAAAGTATAAAAAAATTATTCTGAACTACTGCATCTCTCTCTATACAGATTGTCTAGAAACAATCACGTACAGTAATAAGCACACTGCGCAAATTGTCTGCTAAATTAAAGACAAATATACTACTGTCAAAATGTTCTATGATGACATTTTATGTGCAAAATGTGGTAACACTGAACGGTAAAAGTCCCCTCTTGCGCTCCACATCCAGATATTTTTTTATGTATGTTATGTTGAGTAAACACAAAATCATGTTTGGAGTGCTCTGGATTTAACTTACATGGATAATAATAATATGCAGATCAGAAGAGCGGTATTAAGATAAGTAATACATCTGTGGGGCGAAAAGGAGACTGACTAACTACAGATGTTCATAAAAGTATATTAAAAAATTTACAAGACGATTCCTAGTAAAAAAATGAGGTCAGGTTATAAAACGCAAGTTTTTGGTTGGCGCATATATTAACGGAGAAATTTGCGACTGAAAATTGAAGTTGAAAGCCAACATTTTTTAAACTAACCAATAAGGATAAACAAATTACATTCTGGGAACATTTTAATAATAACCAGACATATATCTGTGAAAAAATGGTTTCAACACCTTTGACTTTCATTAAATAACTGGGTTCTTCGAACCGTCTGTGTATCGTGTGTTGCCTACCTGCATTACTCCACACTTTCTACATCCATTGAGACAACGCGACCTTTTTTGTTCATTGGGGCCTTCTGCTGCAAACTGAAACTGTGTTTAATAGCCAAAAAATGCAATGGAAAAAATTTATATTAAAAAAAAAGGCTTGACCCTCCCCATTGTTTACTGAAGGTGAAATATATTCAAAGTAATTTTTACACAGATCAAATATCTTGGGATTATTAACAGTACCCAAAAATTCTTTACTAATTTCTCCTTACCTATTTTTGCTTATCTTATCAAATGTTTTTCAATGTAAATTTCCAATCACGAATTTCTCCCATCATATTTCTGCTAACCAAAACTTTCATTGTATAACTGTACCTCATTTTCTACATGGAATTATATCGCTAAGTTTGTAACATACTTTCGAGAACAACCGGTATATCACTTCTTGGGGAAAAAAATTAAGGAATTTTACTCTGGATCAGTATTGTTCTGTTCAAGTCAGCTGAAAGCAAATTCACAGATTGATTATGTTTTTCCAAGTGTATACTAATTCATTGCACCAATGCCATAGCCAGAAACAAAAGTATCGAGGCGTGTCAGGTTTTATAGGATTATAGCATTATATTTCTTCTCTCTTTTTCTACTAGTAGCTACTTGCTGTTCTCTCTCTTTTATAATTGTATCTTGACTTTCATGAGTGGACTGCTAAGGTCACCAAAAGACAAAGTATAAATATTGCAGATTACCGTGAACTTGATGTTATATGTAGATATGTTTTATGTAATACGGGTACAGGTACTGACAGAGGATTTTAAGTTGCTTGACAACAGCTTTATTTAAGGTATTTTTGGATCACTCCTGAAGACTAGGAAAAAACAATAGCTCATACGAAGTACTGCCAGTATTTAATAAAATTTACTACTAACAGGAGACTTTCAGAGCTGTTTTCAAATTAAAATAATTAACATACTGTATAACACCCTAAGCAAAGATGTTGGAGTTTAATTCATTAATAAATAGAAAAATTTACAAAAATTTGACCAAATCCCCTGAGCTCCTTTCATGTGTCTTTCAGCAGCACAATTTCCATATTTATGATTTTGACATTTCTCTTTTGAGAAGTGTCTGTAAACAGGATTGTAGAAACCCTCTTTTTCCAGGAAGTCAGGTCAACACAATGATGGTGCTGGCTTGTCATTTTGCTCCAAAGAAAAATTTAAAAATCAGACAAACATATACGTGTATAAACTATACCCATTTTGTTCTGGCACTCTTTCAGTCATTTCATACTGCAGCAAAGGACCTAGATATTCACATGTTAAAGACCTAAACCAAAATTCATTGATGTGCCCGTTCTCCAAATTGAAATAATAAATACATTTCAAAAGCTATAATTTAGCGCAACAGATTTTGTTATTATGTATTATCTATTTGTAATTTTTTCCCTGTGTTTTAGGTTTTATTTACAACAACTTGTTGTCAACAAGATCTTATTTACTACTTTAATTTTTAAACGTTAAAAGTTAGTGGAAAACACATACAAACCATCTAACGATTTACATACTAAATCAATTCCACCCATCATGCACCCCAGACCGAATGGGAAATCCAATACTGAGCAAAAGTTCCCAAATACAAGTATATTCCCGTCAGGTTATAAGTGTGTGTGTGTTTAAATGCACACATTACAGTACAAACAAGTGTTATGTTGCAGGAGCGCTACACATGTGCCTCGAGTTCATGGTCATTTGCCGTCACAGTCTGGGAGATCATGAGCTTGGCCAGGGAGAAACCATTCCAACAACTTTCAAACCAACAAGTCGTACAGAACGCTGAACATATGTACTATGGTGAGGAACTAAAGGTGAGACTTCAACCCAACAGTGTTGCTATAAGGCATTTTTTTTTAAGTAATCTGCTGGAGTTAGGTTTGCCGAGTTACATGACCAGGTTTTCTCGAACCCCAGAATATGCGCTATAAGTCTAAACACCTGCAAGTAATTTAGGGTTTTAAGATGGCTGGAAATCAAAATTAGCCTACATATTTTATACAGTTGTTATACGATACTGTACTTTCCAAAATATAAAAGCAGCAGCATTATTTTAGGTATTTGTTTGTAAATACTCAATAAAATATCCATGTTGTGCTTCCTTCCCCAATATTTTGAGTACTGTACATATACAGTAACGCTACTTCATTGAGGTTTTGATTGTGTCTGTTATTTGCTTTTTTTCCCCCAGCAGCTTAGAGCAGAGTTAGCCATAAGTTGAATAAGAAGCCACTCACGTGACTTATTGGATACTTGAGAACTTTACTCAGGTTACCATTTGAACGTTGTGTATTCAGCTTTAGCATTTAGTTGATTTCCAGTTACAGAGAAATCCCAATGTGTGGTGCCAGCCAGTTATCAAACAACTTCTATGAGACATTGTCACTGGGTGTGATTTAGGCTACGGCCCAGCATAAGGAGAGCTGAAGCATTGGTTTCGGTTGTTGTATGACACTGCCACACAACACTTTCTAAAATTTCAAACACTGTTAGACTATTGTTTTATTAAAATTCAATTACCTCTGCGATGCATGTTCTAAATTTGTGCAATCTGTATTATTGAGTTTCCCTATTTTCCAAGCCGCTGTAATTCACTGCCTCCCAATTTCGAAAGAGCTGTTTTAATTTTGTACCAGAAAACAAAACTTAAAAGTCATTGCCATTTTGTCTTTGCAATTCCATACACCACATTAGGCTTTCGTACTTCTTTCTCAAACATCTTATTTAGGTATTTCGGTAAACAGTGATAACCATGACTATATACTTATAAATAAACTCAAAAAATTTTTAAAAATAAATTTTCCTTAAACAGGTGTTGCTGCCAAAACCCACAATATGCCCGGAGGAAATCTATGACGTGATGTCCGAATGCTGGAGGCGAGATGACGGCCTCAGACCAACCTTCAGAGAGATGCACGACTTTCTGAGGCACCGAAACATGGGGTATCGGCCAGGCGATTGATGTTTGCTTCAAGATGTGCCTCAGTGCTACCACCCACGTAAAGGATCATTGAATTACTTTGTACCAAGAGGATATGAACTTTCAGCGTGATCTCACTGCAACCCATCAATTTGTTTAAAATTCCTGCACCTCCTCAAAAATTAACACATCGTCACTGTATTTTAACTAGGCCTGTTTGCCAGTAATTTCTAAGCCTCTTCAAAGTGTCAAAGAACATATCAAACAAACATGCTTCCCATTTTTACAAGTGAATACGTGGGGCAATGAAGTTTGACTGCAGAGGTAATCTTAATAAGTAAACACAGCATTTTAAAATTATTAAACTGTTATTTGATAGACTTCCCTGAGTGGTATGTGATCATTTTACAAATGTGATGCGTTACATTAACATTAACCCACAAAATAGCAACACATTGTTTTTAACAATAATTTATTGGAAGAATTGAAAATTTTCTTTTACACGTTTAATTTTTGGGCGACTTTTTTTCCATTGAAAAAAATTTTCACACTTATGGGGTTGTGCAATATTATAAACAGATATTTTGAATTTTGAAACAAAAATCTACAATAGGCCTTTGTAAATCGTAAGACTCCCCCACTCCTTTTTTCCTTCAAATACAACATTAATTTAAACAATAATTATCATAATCAACTGACACAGGCTTAAATTTTTAACTTGAATACCACCTTGTGATACAAGAATCTATTCAGCAGCACAATGTGACATTAAAATTAGTTTCGAGTTACAGTACAAATCCTGCAATCTGTATTTGTAACTTTCATTGGCCTAGAAACCACCTTTAAATCTGGACTGGATGAAATGTGTTTAGTTTTGTATCTGTAGCAATAATTAAGAGAACTGTTATTTACATACTTGAACCTGAACATAGTGTGAATGTACAGCTATCGCCTACCTATGTAGTGGTAAACAATAAGTATAGTGACCTTCTATACTGCGCTTCCAGTAGTACTTCTAATGTATTTTTACACATATTTTATCATAATGTTCCAGGACACAAAAGTGTGGTATTTTAAAATTTAGTTTTTCAATGGTGAGTGTGTGAAGAAGTGTGCATGAACGTTTTGCAAAAACTGCAAGTTAAACAGTTCTTCAAGCAGAAATTTAAACATTTACTACAAAATTTTACAAGTGTGAACTTTATAAAAATGTTGTGCTACAGAGAGAAAAAATAAAGAATGTTTTAGTAAATAATGTATTTTTTTTTGTTTAAATTATAATACCGTAAACTGTCATATTTTTATTTCCTAATTATCATAGTGAGGGTGGAATAAATGTTGTGAATAATTGGTACTTATAAAGGTGTATCATGTTACTTCTGCCCATGGTATACCTTTCAGAGCCGGCATCAAGGGAGGGCAAGGAGGTCAAAGGGTACAGTGGTACTTGGCCCCGAGCTAAAGGGAGCACATAATCCTATATCTACACATACAATTGGTGAAAGGACCAGAGAGGGGACCACAAAATCGTACATGTACCAGACCTCGACATTTCTGTTCCACTGATCTGATACCCTAACAGCCTATGTGAAAATCAACACTGGTCCAAGCTGTGCGACTAGTATATGTATTTAAGTTAATGTGAAACTGTTCAAAAATACAGTAATCAAGTGCACATCTCATAGTTGTGCATACAATGGCAGAAAGGAGTTACTTTAATTTCTGATTTTATAAATGTAATGCTGTTAAAATTTTATTGAATTTTTTATATTTTAACACTTTAAATACTGTGCTAAGGCACTGAACTATCTATATGATTCACTGTTACAGTATCAGCAGCCAAAGTTTAAGTTGTGATGCATAGCCATTGCGTCTAGTAGTAAATTAAGCTCACCCCCCTGATTTTTAGCACTTAATGTATTTTAACCTAAAATCACTACCCTTCGCCCGCATATTGCCAACCACCGTGTTGCAATTTATTTTGATACTAGTGTGATATGTTAGCATGTAAGATTGTACGTTGCTGCCTTTATTTTTCAAACATGTACTTACATTCCCGTACTATCCAATGTATATTTTTAATGTATAATTGCAGCTGGCAAACTTTGTTAACCTTGTACCCGTACTTGTTTAAAACACTGTAGAGTGCTTCACCAGTATTACCAATCCCATGCACAGAACTCTGCAAAGTGCAATCACAAGAAAATACGCATATCAGATATTCAAAAATAAAAGTAGTTAGTACCTTCATGGTTCTTGTGGCGTGAACCAGTTTCTCCTACGGTGCTGCACGCCGGGAGGTGCCGCCATTTCTTCGCAACAAAACTGTAGTTAACTGTAGGTGACAGTGCGATCACTGGAGCCATGTGTCAGACCATCTGCTATTTGACTCATCCGGCAGGTGGCGAATGCAGGACACCTTGCTGAGGAGTTGTTGGGAATACTAAACTACCAACTTATGGACGAACTAGCCAGTGTGCAAGTGCTGTTGACTGCAGCGACTACGAACTGCACAGCTCAGCAAGAAGGTGGAAGGGCACGCTCTGCAGGAAGCAGTCCAATGGTCAAAGCAGCAAGAGGGATCTCGGGGTGCTGAAAAATGTGAAGTGTAACAAATCTTACTGGATCCTGCGGGCTGTGAACTGCGGAATGCGTGGGGAATGAGAATTGGAATGAATCGGAACTTGAACTAACATCATCGGCGACTTTCAACGCCGGGGTTAGTGAACCTAGCCCACCACATAGTAGAACCAGAATGTCTTGCCTGGCTAGCCACTCGTTTCAAGACCGAATGTTTATTTTGGAGAGGCGTGCTGAGGGAGGCCTCCTGAATCAGGCTGCTCCTCTCCAACCTGACAATGAAAGGTTTACTGCTGTCTGCAAGAAGAGCGATGAAGGGGCCAGTGTACTGGCTGAGCTGTATAGTTTTTTGCTGCTGTCAGCGAGAAGTAGGCTGGGCCTACAACTGCTGCTGTGGAGATTGTCGTGACATGCTTGCCTGACGCGTGAATATTTTTAGCAGCTTGGCAATCTGACATACTGGCTTTGCCCGACTTGTCACGCCAGGGGCGCTCAGGCTCTACTGACGAAAACAGGCTCGCTGGGCTGCCATTCTCATTGGCAGCGGCCGTCGGTCATTCCCATTTCATTTCACCAGCCACCTAATCTTTGCTAGTGTTCTGGCAGCAAAATGACGAATCAAACCTTTATTTATTCCAGCCTACCATTTAATTATGCTGATTTTATCCCTGCCGTGCCTGTCGCACAGCTATTCCCAACACTACTCTATTTGTGTTGGTATTTCTATGCCCTTACTCTGACTCTTGCTCCCTTTGGGGTGAGGTCACAGCCTTAATTGCAACAGCAGCCTCTATTCAACCCTGCTATGTTGTGATGCACGCCACCATTTCCTTAGAGAAGTCACAATTTAGGTGCATGAGGCTTTGTCTTGAGACACGCTCAAATCACCATCCATTCCTTTAGTTTATCAACTAATGCATGTCTGAGTACCCATTAGACTGAACTGGGGTACACACTGGCATGACGGGATATGGGGGCCCATCAAATTAAAAAAAAGTAGTCGCCAGCAGTTTGGCCTTCAGGCCGGGTCGACCTGGCACTCCCTCCTTTCTCCTTCCCAAGGGTTGTGGGCCGACCAGGCACACCAAAACATTCCTTTTCCTCACCTCCTGACTAGACACCTGCCTTTCAATCTGGGATTGTGGGCTGACCAGGCATATCTAAATTTTAACTCCTCTATCCTATCGGTTGTGGGTCGACTAGGCACACCGAAACCCTTCTACCACATCACAGCCACCCTAGTTAGACCAACTCGGTGAGATCGCTAAGCCAAAGCTTCCGCGACTTAGCGTCATTGAAGCATGGAGAACTGTAACCTAAATGCTCTTCAAGCAGCTACTTCTCAGTCAGAATCCCTCTTGCATTTATTATATTTTGTAAGTGCTTATTTAAACACTAATTAAATAAACTATAATTACAGTAAAATTTTCTGAAACTACAGTTACTTAACGTGTCCACCTATTGGCAGTGTGTTTGTGTGAGTGAGACACACCATTAAGGGCAATGTTGACCGGCTCAACTGTTGCTGCATCATCTCTAGCGTAAGACACTGAAACGGTATGCAATGGTATCATATATCACTCAAATGACTGACACTTTCAGTGCTGACCCCAGGTTGAAAAAGCTGTTTTTAGCCATTTTGAAGGGCTCAGAATAATAATAATAAGTAAAACCCCTTTATAACAACCCCTTTTATAACAACCACCTCTCTATAACAACCCTTTCCTCTATAACTTTGTGGTTGTAAAAGAGGGGTTTTTTACTGTACAATTAAACCCCTTTATAAAGACCACCCCTATATAAAGACCCTAATCTAGAGAACCGTGAGGGGTCTTTATAAAGAGGTTTTACTAATAATAATGATGATGCTACAACTACTACTATTAATACTGTTTACAATCAGTAACAGATCTAAGGGGAGAGGGGGTGGTATGAGAGAAGGGGTGGTATGAGCAATTACCCACCCCTACCCATCTAAACCAAACTAATGAAAATTACAAATACAATGTAAAGGAGATCATAAAAGAAAGTGAACTTAATGAAGGACAATTTCAGCATGACATTGGTTTATTTGTAGAGGAAAAAAGAGCAGAAAGGAGGGGACGATGTAAACGAACACACCGAAGCAACTATCAATCAGTGTGTGGCAATTTTTTTACGTAATCTCCCCCCCCCCCCTAAAAATCATTGCTGGATCCGTGCCTGTATACAGTAAACACCATACAATATGCCTTTATTCATTGGTGAAACAAGCTCACCAATTTAGGGATGGGAAAGCAATTAGTACCTTAGCCCCTCCCCCAATTTTTTTCAACTTGATAATTTGAACCTGCTTTACAAATTTTAATTTATTGTACGAAAACAAAAATTATATGCTTCAAAATAGATATAAACCTTAAAGAATTATGACCGATATATTACACTACATCTGTTAAAATACATTCATCAACATTTGGGTGCCCATTTAGGAAGGGGGCAAAGTATGTACAGTAGGGTATACTCTGTCCCCCATTGTTACATCACTGCCTTTATTAAGGCATATTATAACCACAAGTAATAAACAGAAAACAATTGGTTCTACATTTAATTACTACGTTAGATTCACATCACTGCCAAAATGTGAATTTAACACAAATTTACAGTACGATTGTCAGGCAGTAAGCCATAAAAATAAAACATAAATTAAAATATAGTCACAGTTTGTCATCTGTAATGCTGCACCCCTGCACATAGTATAAAGATTACAAATAATTGTACAATGGTCAATTACATACATACATCACTTTGCTGTGGTCTGTCATCTGCACTGCTGTGACACACTGACATGACAAAGTCAACATCAACATGTCATGCATGTGTTGATTAAGTCAGTGTCATTTTGGAAAGCTGTTCAACATGTCAAGGGCAGAGATCGACATGTTGACACATCATGGGCTCAGGTCAACATGTTGAAATTTCGAGGGCCAAGGTCGACACAAATGGTGAAGTACATATAACTTGTCAAGACCAAGGTGTTGAATCTAAAATTATGTCTCGTCTATCACTAATATTTTGAGGATGATTTCATAGACAATTTTCAATGCTTCAAAAATTCTATAGCAAAAATTTTTTTTAAATAATACGAAAAATTTTTAATCCTTGTAAATATTCTTCCATGGCTGTCAGTTTTCTATGAATAAAAAGACAGTGTTCATTGGTTACAATTATGCTATCTTACTGATTTTTAATTTCGTGTAGTTCAGTTACATAAATGTAAAATTCTTATAACTAAAAAATCAATAATAATGCATCTCTATCAGCTGAATTGGAAATTACAGTATTTCCTGAACTACTACTGTAAACACAGTTTGGCAAGATTATGCACATTTTCAATAATGTTGCCTCATGGTATGTCACTGTTGACTTGCAGACCAGGATTTTTCAGGTACAAATGCACATCTCTCCAAAAAAATATAATTGTGGTAATTCAACACGTGTTCAGCCAGATTGCAATATTTATTTATTATAGAAGTTAGTACCTTCATCCAAAGTATTTGCTTTGTTAAATTAACTATTTATGTGGCTTACACAAAAATATCTCCAAGATGACAGACCTTTAAAACACTTAGTACATTTAATTTCCAACATTTGTAAGTCTCTTATCACAGACAATTTAAAACAAATTTCACGCAAAAAAAATTGTACATTCATACAAGCAATTGGTTTAAATATTTAAGAATGGCGAGAAATAGGCCGCTAGGCTAACATAGTAATATAACAGACAGAGGTACAAGTACTTAAAGGTGATACTTGTAAATAGGTAAACACACACAAAGGGACGACACACATTTTTCCACTGAAGCGAAGTCGCGACGTTTCGCCAGTATTAAACTAGCTTCCTCGGACGGCAAGACATGACACAATGCAGGCAGTCCAGTCGGCAGTGTGTGCTGTTACCTGTAAGCCTAGCGGCCACTAGGTGAACTGAGCATGTCTGAAATTTCAAACATGGGGGCAGTAATGTAGGTCTGGTTGTGAAAGCTTCTATTGGACAGTGGGGTGAGGGTGGAGAAATGTAACTGTCTGATGTCGAGGCCTGGAGGTGTCTGGAATTTGTAATGTACTGATGGGCTAGTTCCCAGCATCTAAGTAGTAAACTATTGTAAGAGGATGGCAAGGATTTTACAATTCTGGTGCTGTAGCAGCAGGAGTCAAAATCTTTGTTGCGGGAAACTTCATGAGCTGCAACTGGCTTCGTGTTTCATACCTTTATGCGTATGTACCTGTTTACAAGTATTATCAGTAAGTACTTGTACCTCTTTCTTTTATTTTACTTTGTTAGCCCAGTTGCCTATCTCCCATCACTCTTAAATACCTGTATTTCTAATTAGGAATTTTCATTTATATTGATTTTGAAATATATAAACGTACAAATCAGTTTCTAGCACATCAGTTTGGTTACTACTGTATATAAAGTCAGTTCAAATAACTCGACTTGCCATTATCAAAAAGGAAAGAACTTTGACCATGTTTGTTGCTTCCAGAAGGTACTGTACATTTTGTGTGCCTTACAAGCTGGAATAATTTTACAAACATTTCCTCTTAAGCTGGTATTCATAGTCGATTTGCGTGGAGAATGCGTGACGCATTCAGTGCGCATCTCCCGGCATAAAAACAGGATTCTTGAACACAATTAACGAGTCGTCTGCTTCTTGAATACGGTTGCATGGACTCGCAAAGTTACGAGAGGGAAGGACCTATCCTATCCGATTCGCAAACTTACCTATTCTCAACCTATTTGTAACTTGGCAAAATGGCGTATCATTTTCTTCAACAATTTTTATGATAGTGCACGAGCGGCATTTTGAGGCGGGATTGATGTAATCGGCGAACTATTCAATGAGCATAGTTCTTCTGTAGCGCAAATGAGATAATGTAAAATGTTAAATACTTAGGAACAAAAATGGCAATGTGTTACTAGAGAATATTATGGTTAAGGCTGTGACTAACATATAGAATGCGTTATAGATTTTAGTTTGTAGCAAACACAGTCCGTTAATCTTAAAAATGTATAAGTTGTTTTACTGTCCGCAAAAAAGCGATATTATTAACCCTATACATTACATATTTTTAAAATTAAATTGTAGCTGTTTTATACAGTGCACTTACAAAGTTTTCAGCTACTCACAATTGTTTTTCATCATTATATCTCCATAACGTCAGAAATTACAAAGACATTATTATTAGCTTTCTACGTAGCAGTTAATTACGTTTTATAGGGTACTTCAAAATAAATATGACGCATGACTTCCCATTCGAAGCACTTGGCTACCATTTTATTTGTTCTGGTCGAAGACGAGCTCTCTCAACCTAGCTTTCCTTTAAGAATCTGCAAAATGGTTTGAATGTTTTTGTGGGCTGTTCGCCTCTCAAGCAACACTTGAGTGAGTGGAGTTTGTGGGTTCGTTCGCGGGCCGCAAATTAAGTGTTTAAAAATACCACACTTAGTGTATTCCAGTCATTTACCCAAAACACCACATTACTTACCACAAAATAGGAAGTATCAACAGATCAACTTTTGTATTTTTAGGAACACTTAATGAAGTGTTTACATTGTGTGAAGCCTCAACTGTACCATTTTTTTAAACCTTTAAAGCCTAAACAAATAAAATGTAAATGCAATTTTAATGAGTACTAAACGTAGTACCCATTGTAAGCTTTTCTTTCTGGGATATTCTGTATTTTTTCCAAAATTGTCTTGCACAATCCAACCTTGTGGGTGTATTTTACTGCATAACTATCATTAAAATTAACTCAGTCACACAAATGTAGAAAAAATGTGAACTGAAATAAGTAAAATAGAAACCGTAAAATAAACAGCCAATTACTATAACCTCACGTGCTGCAGGATACAATGTCTATAACCAGAAATGATTGTCTGTTCTAATAATAGACATGTACCATTATAGAAAAAAATTCCTAATTTATACTGCAGTAGCATACAGTATTTGGAGAGAGTGTGTGGAGCTTATTGTGTTCCCACACATATTAAATCTGTCATGGTGTGCCACCTCCTGAGCATGCATGCAAGCAGTCACACTTCCTTCCCAACGCAATTGCGGCTCAACTGTGTGACTGACTGCAACAGGGCAAAAACTGCTCTTCTTGTATTTTATTCAAGGCTCTTACCTTGTAAACAGATATATATTTA
This sequence comes from Medauroidea extradentata, assembly GCA_003012365.1. Taxonomy (NCBI): domain Eukaryota; kingdom Metazoa; phylum Arthropoda; class Insecta; order Phasmatodea; family Phasmatidae; genus Medauroidea; species Medauroidea extradentata. The sequence continues at coordinate 20,548 of PNEQ01051147.1, forward strand.
TTTATATTTATTTACTTTATACATATGTGTATGTATTTTTGACCATGTTATTCATTAAGGGATTAAAGTAATCCTGAAATTAAAATTCCAGTTAAATAATTATTGTTTTTTTATTATGACATACACAAAAACTGTATCTACAATAGCAACATAATATTTTTAAGAGACTGCTATAATTATCAAAATTTTTTATTGTAAAATTTTATATTTTACATATAGGCTATTTACACAAATAACTATGCAAAAGAATAATCAACATAAAGCACAACTTATAAAATGAATGTTTTAAAAAATAACTGGATATAAAATGTAATGTCCATCACAAGCATCTCAATTCTTATACTGCACGCAGCAGGCACGCTTGCTGCTGTCAAGGTTGTTGCAGCCATTGGCACTCGTGGTGTACGGCCCAGTCACTATGTTGCAGCAGTAGAACAGGTTTTCCGACTCCAGCTGGGTACACTGATGCACAAAGTCTTTGAGCTTCTGACCACTCCTAAAATAGCAGCCGCTCAGGTCGAGGAACTCGAGGCCATGGAGCAGCTCCGGACAGCTCGACAACAACCGGAGGATGTCGTCTGTGAGACGCGAGCACCCGGATAGACTCAGCGACCTCAGGCCTGCGGATCTGGTCCCCCTGGCACGCCAACTATTCACCAGGTTCATGATGGTGTAGTCTGTGATGGTCGTGCATCCTGCCAATGCTAGTTTGCGCAGTTTCTTTAGGCTTACGCCAGGGTTCCGCCTAGCACAGAAGAGATATATTTTACTGCTTAAATTCAACTTTGCATTTGGAGTAACATCTCTCAGCAGACAGCAAAGACATATAAACAGCCAGGAATAGAACCCAGGGCCTCCAGAATGTGAGTCCATGTTACTGTTGAACCATCTCACTCTGTCCAATGGTTGATACTACAATACTTAATATGATGTACAATATTACAGAGCTGAATTAGGTTACTGAAGACTGCAAAGCAACTGATGTTAACCCATGCTGCCCCAATTAACATCAATAAACAATTTTTAAAAAATTAGGATATATGGTCAGCAAAAACAAGTAAAACTATTTTACACACACAGCTGGATTTTAATGGCGTGTTAATGGTCAAAAGGGCAATGTTTCAATATTTCAGAAGTTTTGTATTCACTCTCATTTATTACACAATATCTCACAAATGAATTCTTTAAAAAGTACCAACTCAAAAGTGATTTTTTCACCTACAAGGGAATGAGTGAGTAAACCGCAAGAGCAGTAGGAGAATCAAAAAAATTTGTGTTCTAAAATAAAAGTTATGTTAAAATACCAGACACAAAGAATTTAACTACGTTTATTTTTAGTGAAATTTTGAAAAGCTGCAAGTCTAACTTTTACAATATCATCTACAGAAAATGTTGTACACTATATAAAGATTTAAAAAATACTATGAAATTATCAAAGTTTCAATTTTGCTACACACATAGCAGCATCCATATTGGTCTGTAAAAAGGCGAAACAAAATTTATAACTTTGGATTTGCATTGTTTGAAAATAAACTTTTCATTAAATCGCAGTAAAATTTTTCCGAAATTGGTCAGAATCCAAAAAATTAAGACCCCTATTTACTTATTTTCCTTCCAGTGACCTTAAATAACTTTTTTCTGTCAAAATATGTACACAAACTGAACAAGTTTCGGCCACTTTGTGATTCCCTTACAAGCTGTAAGAAATGAGAAAGATATTTCAGAGTTGCTGAATGAAGAATTTTTTTTAATGTTCGGTTTAACAAAAAAACCTTCACTATTTACAAAAGATCTGCATTTACACAATTCAATAGCTTGTAAATTATTCAAAAGACAGCTAATTATTTGCAATATGAGGGTATGCAGAGGTACCATAAATCTGTTGAGAAATTTACATAACAGTACACCCAACTAATATTAGTTTTGCTCCAGTGTAATTTTAACACATTTATTAGTTTGGCTCCCATGCAATTCTAACACAAATGGAAAGTGAATGGAACTTATAATCTTGTTCTTGCGCGACTTGATTTCATATTTTATCAGTACCTAGAATGACAATGGATTGTGGTGAATTATATTTCATGAAACTAGTGAACACAATTTTAAATTGTTCTGCAAAGTCTGCTGAACGACTCGAGACCCTATGTATCCTGATTATTGCAATGTATATAGGCTGTTCACTATAAACTGAGCCAATAAAACATATTTTTAATTAATTACATGTTAACTTTTGAGTGGGTTGAAACGTTTACACTGGGTTATAGTTACATGTAAGTTTTTATATTAAAACTAGTAAAGATGGCTGCAAAACGACTGAAAGAAAACTTTATGCAGTGCTCACTTTATCGTGAACCGCCTATAAATCATGCTTCACATATTAATTTTCACAACTCCTCTCTGGCTACAAAATGTTTGCTACCCCCATTTGTCTGAGAATAATGCAACTTGAAAATCATGAATTCCATGAGCACAATGTTAAATTCTTCTTTCACATTTCACACATACACAAGTAATCCATGGCCATTCTGGCAGGGGAAGGCATCCAGGGTCGCACGCAAGAGGCAGAGCCTGTGCCTCCCCCCTCCCCAAATGGTTGAATTTACTCCAGATAAAACAGTGAAATGGGGTCCAAACCTCCGCTTTAAACTTTGGAAACTGCTTAAATAGCACAATTTAACACATTAAAATCCTAATTTTCCCAGGGGAAGGCTACAGACCCCCCGTTTTATTGGTAGAGATCGATTAACTTACCAATTTTCAAATTCCAGATCAGCTAACATTTTTCATTCATGTATTAGAAACATACTGTTACTGTAGTTCAACATAAAGCATAACGTAACCTAGTAATAAAGCCTATAAAACCAAAATATAAACATTATGAAATTTCGTCTTGAAATTTGGGTCTCTAAAAAGATTTCTGTGTGTGGCCCTTGGGTATTCCCCCACCCTCTGTTATCAACAAAATTCCTCTCTTGAGGTATATTGGGTCACGTGGTGCAGTACATAATTAGCACCATAGTAATAACTATTGGACCTAACAAAGCAAATTTATAAACCTCATTTTAAACCAATCAGTTCTCATTTAAAAATGTATTTTGCTGCCACTTCCCTTTTTTCCATGCATTAATATGAACAGGCCAAAGGAACCAATACCCAGTCCTAAATTTCCTACATTAAGAGGCCTCACTAGATAGAATGTGTTTGTCTGTGTGTGATGCAGGAGCGGTAAGAGTGCCATTAACCGATGTATGTTACACATTATCTATCGCCTCTCTGCACAAGCTACTCATATAGCATGCAGTGCTTTACTATTATCCTTCTTCCTACAAGACTTCAAGCATTGACCACATAATTTTAATTATGGGCAGCGTAGCCCAAAGTCTAGCGTTTGTTCCTATAGTTGCATTTTTCGAATCCTGTATTTAATTTTCTAGATACGGCAGTCTGGAAAAGCCATTTTTGGTCATTTTGAAGGGCCAGAAAATGATGTTTCTGAGAAACGTGCCGAATTTTCAAAACTATAGCAACATAGTTTGAAGTGTGTGTGCTTTTCGTAAATAGGTATATAAATATAATGCCAGTTAAATAGTTTTGTCACAAAAAGAATAGCTGTAACTCGTTGCAACACATTTGAAGGGCAGGTAAGGACCCCCTTAAGATTCCGCTATATACCTGATGTACAAATTCTTTGTTGTAAAGCCGTAATATTTGTTTTAGAGTACAAATGAAAAATGTTTGCTTAAAGAACAAATTTAATGTATGTGTTCTTTAATATTTCTGCCCTAAATTTACATTACCTGGTAAACGCAATTTGTAAACAGTGATAGAATACATTACCTGGTACATGCAATTTGTAAACAGTGATAGAAAAAATTAGTATCCATTTTTTCTCTCACTGTTTACAAATTGCATTTATCAAGTAATGTAAATTTAGGGGAGAAATATTAAAGAACACATACATTAAATTGGTTCTTCAAACAAACATTTTTTATTTATACTCTAAAACAAATACATATTACGGCTTTATAACAAAGAATTTGTACATCAGGTGTATAGTGGAATCTTAAGGCTCGGTTTCAGATGCCATATTGGCTTATTTTATTTTTCAATTTTATGAAATTCTGAGAATAAAAATGTGAAATTTGTGATTATACTGCATATCCTATTTACCTTGCCTCACAGTAAAGGCATAGCAGTTAAACCTTTAATATATAATTTAGGCTGCAATCAGTCAAACAAGTAAGTATATTATAAAAATTGCTGAGCTGATTGTGACCTAATTATAAGTTCAAATGCCATGTCTGTACTATTGCGCAACATAAAAATAAAAACTGCGGCAGTCGCAAATTCCAAATTTTTCTTCACAGAATTTCATAAAAGCGAAAAATAAAATAATCCAACATGGCAACTGAAACCAACCCTTAAGGTGATGACCGTAAAATTTATTTCAAAGAATTGCAAATAACTTGAATATTTTTTAACCAAATGCTTTGAAAAAATTTGAGACTGTGTACAGTCATACAATACACAATTTTGCCAGAGCATTTTTAAAAATAATATACCATTTGCTAGCAAAAAAATATTTTGTTTCATTTTGGCTTATTTTAACAACAAAATACGAGCTATTTCAGGAGCAAAAATCTAAAAATCCATTTGGTGTATTGCAACAGAAAAATTCAGATACAAACGGTGATATATAAGTGTTAAAACTGCCAGAATGAATTTTTGAACTACTATGTCTTCATCTGCATTAAAAAAAAATATTTTTGAAACCACTGCAAAACTAAAAGAGCAACACCTTAAAGTCTTATTCAAATGAAAGTGTTAGTATGTACCAATGTAGCCTAGTGGAACCACTAAACACTAAATTCCTAATACAGTAAATTAAACATTTGATGTAGTAAATAGACTAGGCCAAAAGGTAAATTTATGATGTCTAGTAACTCAAATGAGGGCACCAATACTATCACTTAACAAATTAATTGCTGATTAACGCTTATAAGCATCGGAAAATGTGTCGGAACTGTGACCGAAACCAACTGAGATTGACAATTTTATGCATCAATCACACTCTAGTGTTCAGGATTAACTTTTATTAGAATTCTGTGTTAAGGCAGGACACCCAGGATTCGGTAGCAACCCGTGAATTAGTAAGTCCACTTTTAAAACTACTGTAAAAATACTCTTTGAATATATCAATTGTTTCTCTAGTGCATAACTATCTACGGCCTCTGCACTTTCACGTTCAGAAGCTGGTGGCCCTGGCATTGTTTTTGTTGTGGAGCAAGCAAATTTTTTATGATTTTTTGCCCTCTTTCAGGAGAAGCAAGTAAGTTCACATATTTCGCTTTTTATTTTTTTCTGGTTTGATAGCTCCAAAACAGGTTGCTTAACAACATGGGCATGGATACTATATTTCAGAAAAAAACATTGTTTTGGAAATATTTAAATGTGCTACCAAATTAAGGAATATGAATGTAAGCATATTCCCCTGATTCAGTACTGAAGAAAAAAAGTATGTAAAATGTATATTAAACATAAGTATTATGATTCATGATAAAAATATAAATTGTGTTTTCTTTTCCCCAAATATTTTTTTAAGTACATCATTACAATAAAATAACCTGAATGAAGGTTCTCAAACAGCTATATCATGTACTAAAGACTAGAAAATTTTACTGCACATTTACCTGATTTCACATATACAGTACTACAGAATCAGGAGATAAATACTACTGAGTTAAGGAATTTTGGATTTTTGGCTACCGGATCACAGATTATTTTCACTTTCTAATTTGAAAATTAACACATAATATAAATACCAATCAGGCAATTTTAATTGTACAAATTTCTAGACAACAAGGAACCTTGGGATATCCGTCCAGTATACATATTTTTTTGGCATAAACAATCATTCTGCTTTTCAGATTTCTTTTAACAAGAAATTTCCTTGACATATTTAAGAATCCCGGGTGTTCTCCCTTAAGTAATCTAACTACAGAAGAAGTTAAAGGTAACACAAGAATGGAAATTATCAGCAGCATATGTGTTAAAGATTATGTTACTGGAAAGCTAAAACTTAATCAACCGAAATGAGAAGAGACTTATAATTTATAAACATTTAAGAACTTCAAACTTACACCCAAAATGCATCTGAAGTAAGGGACGTGTAATTAGCATACAGCTCTTCCAAGTTTGGGCAAGCATCAATCAATAAATTGAGATTGAAGTCATCAAGATGCTGGTTTCCGCTAAGTTCCAACACACGGACACCTTCTCCCATCTGGTGATTCAATAATGCATCCCTCGCCCTAAAATAATCAAATGCATACAACCCAGATTTTAAAATAATACATAGTAGCAGCAAAAATACACACTGATAATAAGAGGAAAAAAAAAAAACTAAAATGTACTGAAGTGAAACTACTGAACTACTGTAATTAATTACCCAACGTAAGTCCTGCGCCATAACAGCTCTTCAGTCAAACGTTCTGTTTCTTCCGAAGGTACTACTTTCTTCTGTTTGAAGACCTCCAGGTAAAACTCATACTCTGGGATCTGATCTACATGTCCTATGTAATTTGCTTTGAAATCCCAGATGCCTGCAAAAAGAAAAAGAAGTATAGAACTATCTATCTAGCGCATGAACATCACTCACAGTTTAAATTTATTAATAGGATATGGGTGCACTGCAAACTCAAACGAACCTGCAAAATACAAACACTGACTAACCACAAATATGCCACGAACACATCAAAAAAGTTTCCCATCATCATGCATGATTTACGTTAAGTGCTAAAAATATAGGCATCTGCTAATTACAGAAGGGTTAGTTTTATTTTCATGGCTAATGTCCTTGCAACATTTTCCTAAGTAATTAAAATTAATCTTTACCAAGGTGAAACTATCTTATGCTTTCTATAACAAGTACTCGGGTAGCACTTCTCTACAGATCACACAGCACAACTAATTAATGTGTGTTTGACGAAAAATGCAGAAACAACAAAACTATACAAGCATATATTTTATTAATGGTTAGTGCTATTCATGTTGTAAGTTAAAAATTTGGCACAATTACAAACATGATTTTCAGGCCTCTCAAAATGGCTAAGACTGCTTTTTTAGACTGTCATATTTGGGAAAAATACCAACTGAATTTAAAAACCACACAAATAGAAACATGTGTTGAACTTTGAATCATACTCTAAACAAAAAAAATTACATATTTTAAATCCTGCAGGAAAAATTAATAACCGTAAATCACTGCACACCAGTTAAATCACTTTCACGTTTTCTCAATGTAGTAGACGAGAGCACAAAATAACTTTCTCTGGTTGATAGTTTTTTCTATTTAAAAATACCTTCCTCAATGAGTTGCGTACAACATAGATTCTATTACGTATTATATTTCAATTTGTATAGAAAATCACTTCACACTGATTGTACCTACTCATATATGTTATTGCAGGCACTTGCATTACATTTTGAGTCATGAAATACTATATAGTGTACAATATGTTTAAAAAGTCATACTTATGGCAATTTTTATATTAACAAGTCATATAAATATTAATTAAATTAACTAAAAATAATTCACCTGGGTCTTTTAAAAGTACCCACTTCACCATTAACAGTATATTATAATACGGAAAGCAGCCGTTGCAGTGGCTAGAGCACTTGTCTCCCACCAATGGCTATCTGGGTTCAATTCCTGACGAAGTCAGTCCCTGGATTATGCCGGACGATGTCGCTGGTCAGCGGTTTTACTCGGAGATCTCCCATTTCCCCCGCCACTTCATTCCGGTGCTGCTCCATACTCACATCATGTCAACCTCACTAGCGATAACTAGATGTTAAGTGCTGACCAAAATATCTTCATTTCACTTCAATATATTATATTCAGACACGTACTAGATTCTGATCAAATGATAACCTCTAACCTGATAAATCTAAATGTGTTATTTCAATAAACCTTAAAACTGATGTGGCCATAACCCAGAAGCCAAAAGTTGCAAGTTCAGCCAATATAATGCTGTCAATCAAGATTGCAGTTACCAATTGCACATGAAAGTGGGACCAGATTTACACGAACCCACTACATTACTTTATAAACATAATATAAAATGTACAAGGCTACATGTTAATTTTATTGCATGGTTATAATTTGTAGACATTATTGGTTATGTATAAAATAAATCTAACACAGCTACAATAATTATTTTACAGGCAATAATTTTTACAATTTTGAGTATACAAAACATGAGCTACAAATTATTTATGTGCCTGTGTGTCAAATTTTCAGAAGAAAAAAATATCTAAACCCCAAATTTATGACGACTGGCCCAATTTGTCAAACGTTTGGCTTATATTTGACAAATCTGAACTAACCAAATAGCACAAATGTAAAATACGACAATTTTGGAATTTTTGAAAGGTAGGATGTATAATCGTCAGAAAAAACATACAACGTTGTAGCACCACTTCACCAAGCATAATTTTTCAGTTGATGTCTTACAGAAAATATAAAGCTACGTAACTAAAATTACATATTAATTCAGCAAGTAGATATTTTATTGATGAAATACACAGAATAAAAACGTATCTTCTCAATGCTAAATAGCGTTAAAAGTTCAGTATAAAAAGGGCCGATTACGACATCTTCCATGCAGTGAGCATAAAGTATATGTCTGTTTACATAATTAAATACTGTATTAAGCACTGTGAATCATTTCTGAAAAGATTGTAATAATATTTTAGCATTTAAGGCAGCCAGCTGCCTGGTTAAGGGTGTGTTTGTGTGCATGAGGTTAAAATCGATGAGGCGCTACGAGCAATGCATGTTTACAAATCTACAGTTGTGAGAGGCAGAAAAAGGTACATGTAGAAAAAACTGTACATGATTTTCAATTACTGCTGCAAGAAGTTTCTCAGAACAAATATTTTTTTCAGATCTCCATAAAACATTGTTCTCTTGTCACATACTAATTAAAAGAATATGGGTTAAAAGTCAAAAATAATTTATTACTGAACAGTCAACATTGACTTGTTGTACGTAGCCTATTTTTATCTCACATTCGTCACCATTTCAGAAACATTCTGTTTGATTTTTTACACTCTTTCTTAAAGTTGAAAAGGTGCTAGTATGACATACTAACTACATTAACAGGCTAAATTAAAAAATCCCATATCCCCAAATGGTTGAAAACATCCTTCCAACCATTCACATCCCCAGAACATGTTAACATACTGAAGTAACAAGAAAATAAACTAACAAACTGCACAATTAAGGAACTTACCATGCATCCACATGGTCAGGTACATGTGTCGCCACAGGGAGGGATCGTAGAAAAGCCAATTCCATCGCTTGCAGACTCTGGAGCACCTGTTCAGATCTGCAGGGTTCAGGTACGAGAACACCCGAATCACTATCTCATCTGGAAGGTCTGCAAAGGATGCTTCTTCTGAAGCAGCAGCCATTTCTGCAATAACACTAGTTTGATTGTACTGCAGACAACAGACAAACCTAAAGGGTTTCATGGTTTCATTATCTGTTTGGATTTATTTTACTGAAGAATATAACAGCTGCCATTGAGGCAGGATCAAGTAAGACAGTATTGAGATATTTCCATAAATACCCCTCCAAAGGGTGGGGCATGCTCTTTACTATTGTATGTGAGAAAGTGGCAAAAAAATAACGAAACCGGTGACTTACAAATTAAATATTTTATGGAATTTTAAATTGGACAAAAATACTGTGTTTTCCCCTAAGGTTTAGTCAGTACAGGCCTGGCATTATATTAGCATTTAAATGGCTTGTTTATAAATTAAAAGGAAGTTCAGACAATGATAAATAACTCACGTAAATACCTCGCACAGAAGTTAAGAAATTAAATATAAAGCTAACCTTTGCAACTGAAACTTTCAAACCTCCTCGCAGATCAATGGTGGCAAATAAAATTAGTATTCCAGATGTGTTTCTGGTTACTCAATAATGTATAAAAATCAGAGTTTATATATATATATATATATATTTTTTTTTTTTGTAAATGGTGCTGCAACCAATTAAATTCTGGAATGACCCCTTGGGTAAAATCCCAGGAACTGGCAACACTTTTAGATGCACATAACGGAGCTCAGAACTGATGGAGCTATAAAAGCGACCTTGAAACACGTTGTAAATTGCAGCATCACGGACATAACAATCCAAGCTCTGAACTAAAATGAAAGATTCCTGCCGATCCATTTTTACTATGGGAGTCTAAGCGGTGACCATATAATTTTATTGGTAGGATGCCAAATGTAAATTGAGCTCTGTTTTGAAGTGGACAAAGCCTATTTGGTTTATAAGTAATAATCCTCCAATGGCGTCAGACTGGTTCACTAACAGAGTAAAAGTTATATATGCTGATAGTGCTTTTTGGGAGTCTCCTAGAATTCCGTCCATTAAACACGAAAAATATGATGAACCAGAATGTACTGTACTTTCTAGTGATGATGATGATCATTGTAATGATTTGGCACAAGAATATAACCTGAATGAATTATATAATGAGCTTGGCCAACAGACTAAACAAATTGTGTGCTAACCAAAAGAGGACTACGAAAGAAGATGAAAAACTCTTCAAGCATTCAATAATAATTAAAATAACTTACAAATTATGCTACCTCCCCTCACAATCACCAACTCGACTGAAAGCGAATTCCACTCCCTCACAGACCATCTAAGCATTGACTGCCTACCCCGCTCTGTTCTGCTCACCATCACCTGGACCTTCTTACTGTTATTCCCTCTGCCTCTATTCTGCCTTAGTTAACAGGCAACTTTACATACCCCAGCCTCCTTTTCCATTCACCAGCCCTTCAACTTTCTGTCCTTTCCTTCAATAAGTTCCATCCCAGTCCTTCAACATCACAGACGGCGGAAAGTTCCCTTCGTCATCCATAGTCTTCCCTTACCTTCTCCATTTATCCTTCACCCACCTTGCCACCTGTCTTTGCACCTTCTTCAGGGGCCTGTTTCTCAAAAGGTGTAGACTAGTAATACTAGTGAGCCACTAGTATTTACCAGTGAAAATTACTAGAGTCTATTTCTGAGCGTTACAAGAGTTGCATACTAGTTACAAGTGTAGGAACTAGTATTACTAGCATTAAATACTAGTGTGGGATCATTTCTGTTTCACTAAAGTACTAGTCTAGACTAATAAAGTATGTGCGAAAATCTACAAGTCTCGGGCCACTGATAAAATGTTTAAGACTAGGGGTGTATTTCAAGATTAAAAATCAATATTATAAGGAAAAGTGTGTTTAGCAGTAAAGTAACATGTGGTCCAGTGATTCAGATTCTGAAAACGAGATAGTATTGAGGAGGCATAGATTATATAAGACAAGGGTGGACTACACAATATGGAAGGAAAATATGAATTTAGTAAGAGACATCAACTCAGTTCACCTAAATTCGATTAACTCTTAGGAATACTGGGGGCACACACGGACAGGAATACAAAGAGAAGCGATGCTTTACCCAGGAAGCTGCAGCTGCAAGTTGCTCTGCATTGGCTGGGAAGTGGTGGTCAATATCAGACTATATCCGACATGCATGGTATATCGAAAGCAAGTGTATGCAGAGCTGTACACTGTGTTTTAGTAGCGGTCATTGATGAAATGTTTGTACAGTTAGTTAAATGGACAGACAATGTGGAGGACGTCAACAAGTTTCATAGGATAGGTGGAATGTCGATGGTGTGCGGGTGCGCGGATGGCACCTCGATTAATACTGATGCGTCCACAGAATACGAACCGACATACGTTGACAAGCACGGCAACCACTCAATTAATTGTATGGTTGTGTGTGGTCCTGATTTGCAATTTTAATATGCAAATGAAAATTGGCCTGGTAGCTTCAATGATGCACGTGTTCTTCAAACAAACAGTTTACATGCAAGAATAGAGGAGTGGTGGAGACCAATAGCAGATGGCGCGCTGCTAGGTGGCAGTGGGTACGGTCTGAAAACATGGCTCCCCCCCCCCCCCACACCTCTTGTACAAAATCTGGACAATGTTGCCAATGCCCGTTTCCTGCGAGCTCACAAAGTAACTTTAAGAGTAATAGAAAATGCAATAGGAATACTGAATGAAAAGTTCCAGTGTCTTAACCACCTTCGGGTTGCACCGGCATATGTGTGTCAAGTTTTCAACTGTTGTGTTACATTATGCAACTTTGCTCGCCAGGATGGTGATGTACCCCCTGCAGAAGTCATGGATGACGACGGGGACGATGATATTGTGATGCTAGCCACAGGCAATCAGAAAAATGTTGCACAAGATCGATTTTGACGACTCGTTAATTACTTTAGACAATAAAGGGTATGTTATCAAGGTATTTATTACATGTGAAAAACGAGTGAAACATAATACACATGGGACAACAAAGACACATATCATGTCTGTACACAACTGTACATGTACATTTACTAAACATTGTCAGGAACATTAGTATTTGATGTAACATACATGGTGTGTACAAGTTCACCATTGGTATCCATATCTGGGTCAAAAAAATGTATTTTTCCGTCTCTTTGTTACTTTCAACATGTTTGTCACTGTGACATAATGTAATAGAATTTATTACCTTCATGTATTACTGCCTCATAACTTCAAACAGCACATCACACATCTCTGGGATTATTTTTTAGAGTCCTTGCGCTGACGTAACAGATGAGAATTTAAGATCTTCAAACAAACTTCCGGTTGCAAGAAAGCTAAGTGTTGCTATTAATCTATCTTTTGCAGGAATCGCCTCTCTCATTACAGAATCCTGCTTAAATATTAACAACCCAACGCACGATTAAAGCACTTTGAAACACCCTGAGCTCATCTGCAGATAGTTATTATATTCGTCCTTTGAGTTCATTTCCAGTTCACTCAAAAACTTGACATACGAATATTTGTTTCTTTCTTGTAATAATTTCTTTGTCCATATACCCCGCCGTTTCCTTTTATGCCTCTCGTTGTCTAAGAACAAAATTACAGCTACTGCAGTACTTCTATTTGACTTGACTACCTCACAACAAATCGCATCACTAATTGCAACCTGCAACCAATCTGTTATGCTGCACTTGGTGCGACAAGCCATCAGGTTTGGCATGAATCGCGTGTGGTGAATTTTTGGTACTCACAAAGTGATACACTTGGATTGACACTCCCGGCTTCACGCCTGAACTGATATGTATGGGCAGCTTTACCAACCTAACAAGCATAGACTGTCTACCCCTCTCCATTTTCCTCCACACTCTCTGAATCTTTTTACTACTGGTTCCTCTCCCCTAGGATAATCCCTTAGTTAGCCTGCAGAGCAACCTTCCCCATCCACCCTCACCATTCGTCACCTTGTACATCCTGACAAACTTTTCTATTCTTCTCCTGTCCTTCAGTGGTTTCCATCCCATTTCCTTCATCATCACTGTAGGTCTAAAGTTTCTTTCCTCCTGACCATCATATACCTGCTTTTTCGAATTATTCATTACCTATCTCGCTGCCCTAGTCTAGTTCTTGTACCTTCACCTCTATATACAGATCCCACTCTGTGGCTGCGTATTCCAACATTGGCCAAACCATTGTGCAATTCCATCTCCTTCACTTCACCACTAACTCCCTTTAACACCCGGTTCCCAATAGGCCCAAAGCCCTTGTTCCCTTTTTAACCATTCTTTCCACCTCAGATCAGCCTGTAACACAACCCCTTGGTACCTATATTCTGTAGCTTTTTCTATTTCCTGCCCATCCCATCTGTATACATCTCTGCTTTGCAGTGGTGCACTACGATTGTACATTTTTACTTTGTGGCTCATTTCTCATAGGCTTAGAACCTTCAAGAAGTACAAAATAGCTGGAATACAATTCTCAGGGACACACTCCAAGAAGAGTTTGGAATCCAGCTTTTCCTCAAATGAATTCACAAAATTCCCATAACTCTCAAATACGTTATGAGGCCTATACAATTAACTTTTGTTGTTAATTATTGTATAACTGTAATTTTATATGATTAATAATTTTTAATGTTAAAGAAAAGTGAGTGGAGTAAGATCAAATATAAAACTAACTTAACTTTGCTTCAGGTGGTTTAATTATTTTTCTCACATAACTTTTATTGTCGTTACAGCAGGTATGTTAATTAAATTAATGTTAGGACTTGAAGTTTTACATATTTCATTTAGGGCCAATTTTTAATTTATTTCACTTGTTAAGGTTAGCCTCTGTAAACCTTTTACCTGGTTGAGGAAAATATTTTCCTTCGTGCAGTTGGGGTGATAAGACTATGTGTAGGTGGAGTGATTGTTTATCTTGAAAACTGATAAGATACCTAGTTCTTGTTGGTAAAGTTGAATTTCTGAATTTTTCTTCGATCAAACAAGAAATGAATATATGAGATGTACACTGGTCGCCATGTTGATTCCCTTATTATAATTTTAAGTTATTCTCAAGGAGAACAGTTTTAGTGTGTCGATGATGTGACATAGCCATGGACGTTTCTGTAAATACCTAAATGAAAAAATTTTTAATAATCTTCTAATTAACAGCCTATAGTATAATTTATTGTAACCATCAGATCTTTTTGTGTACATATTTGTACAAAGAAATTGGACAAGTCATGTTAACGAAATAAATTTGATTTGAATACATTGTACAAGAACTAATATAAGTTAACTTGTTCATTTTACTGTAGTTAATGTTCTAGGTTTCGTAGAGCAGCCAGTGATAAGCTGTAGAAGATAAGGTCTCCCACTCGATGCATTCTCCTCGGAAGTGGTATCACTTAGCCCCGCCAGGTCATTAGACGCACTTACACACAGCTGTACACAAAGACAGAAACTGGCAGGGAAATCAACCTTTGTTAAAAAACATTCACCTGGAGCAATTCCAGGAAATCATGGCAAATCGAAATCAGTACAGTATGGAAAGTGTGGGGTTTTGAACCTGGGTTCTCTCAAATGAGAGTTCAATGATTCACAGTTACAACACCTTCCTACTCAGTTTTTAATGGACAGCAACTATAAAAGTGATTGATAACTAGCCCTGTAAACATTAATATGTCCAACTATGTAAACACATTTCCAGTCTTTGTAACTTAATGAAAAGGTCTTACGAATGCAATAAAACACCAAAATTTAAAAAAAAAATTTATGTACCAGTAACATACTTATAGAGGCGGGCGTTTCTTCAATTTAATTACCACCAGTTCCTAACACAATGTAAAAATAGTCAAAAACTCTAATTAGGAAAAAGTAAAATTATCTGACAATTGACAGAAGTTTTTCTTCAGCAGCGTATAACATAATTATGTTATGTTAATTTATAATACAGTAATCTCTCAGTTTAAAATCTTTTGGTTAGCCTAAGTGATTCCTTCACTTTAAAAACTGTATTTTTGGTGCAATCTTAAGTTCCAAACATACTTTAATCATTCAGTTTAAGACTCTTTCAATTAAAGGATGATTTTTTTGGGGTGTTTATTACTATTCAATCATTAAATTTATGTTTACATCAATGACGTCAAATGTGATACGAGCAAAGACGATACAATAGACAAGTAATATTGGGTAAGGTAGCAGAACAGTTTCCAAGAAAAGATATAACAAGGAAATCATGTAACGGAAATTGAAATAATGTTAAAATGAAGATTTATATAACAGAGTTATTACCAATACCGAAGTATAAGAATGTAGGTTAACAACGGGAATATTTGTGTACAGGAGGGGAAATTAATTGTGAAATGTTAAGTAACTTTGGTTGCCATCACTGAAGATCAAATATGTATTCACGTGTGTTATTTGAAATTGTGTATATTTAATGTGTCTTTATTATTTTTAATAGTGGAAACTAAGCGTTAACAGAAATTTTATAACGATGTACATAGGGCTTATTTATGGTTTTGGGTGTATTTGTTTAATAACGATTTTGCGTACGTAATAAATATGAAAGTTAACTTTAACAGTCTCCAACGACCAATTTGCTACGTCGGGAGTGCCTTGTTGATTTGTTAGTTAGTTACTAGATAGCTAGAAATTGTAGTATTGGTATGGGAAATACAGTACCAAGCAAATTTGTGGAGTGATGATTAGAATGAAGTGTTCTGTTGTTTGAACTGTTATAGTATTGTTTTTTTTTTTTAAGACAAGTTAGTTTTGGATTGTGTAACTGAACAATGCAATGTCCGATTTTGGAACAAGTTAGTGCTTCTGGAGAGGAATCAAATAGATATTGCTGTTGCAAGGTAAGTCGTTGAGGTCAAATAATATTTTGTGTTTATTTTATAAAATGTTATGATGTCAGGTACTTTACAATGTGGATGTATGTATGTTTACAGCGAAGTGTGAGTAAAAATTAATTATTTGGAAGTTGTATCGCAGAGTAACAAAGAGTGGATGGGTTAAATTTTACTATTCGTTCCAAATACACAATTGGTATCAAATAGTAAAATAAAACCCATACACTCTTTATTACTTTGCGATACAAAAAAAATGGTAAAATTTAGTTGGTAGGTAGGTAGGTAGGCCTAGATGAATTTTTCTGTGAAATAATTATCACAATGCATAATTTGTTTACGGCATCGCAACCTAATAAAGAGCAAATGGGTTTTATTTTACTATTCCATCCCAGTACAATGGTATCGAATTTATTAAACCCATCTGGTCTGCGTTACTTTGCGATACCAAATAATGGTAAAATATAGAAAGTGAATTTTAAGGATGATGGAACTGTGGAAATGAATCATGTGGAACTGGCATCGGAAAGTAATGAAGAGCGGACGAGTTTTATTTTTCTATTTGATCCTAATACAATGGCATCGAATAGTAATATTAAACCCATCTGCTCTTTATTACTTTACAATACTAAGACGACATTGCCGATTTTGTGTCGCCCAAGCCAAAAAAAACCCACATTCCTGCGGATACCAGTGAGTGTGTTGAAGTAACTTAATGGGAACATTGGTTAGTGTGACGTCATCAGACCCATGTTAGTTTTGTCATTACGTTATTTTTGTGTATGGTCGGAAAGTTAAAAAATCCCATTTTTTTCAAGTTCCACGAGAGTCATTAAACCGGAAGATGACAAATTATTATTTTGTAAACTAATTTATTTTAGTAATTAAGTAATAGGGTTTCTTGATTGTGTAGAAATGTTTAAAACTAATGTATTTTGAAAGTGTACCAAAGTATTATGTTAATGCAATAGGTGAATTTGTGTGTTGGTTAGATGTACGAGAGCATGCATGGCACCAATCTTGCCAGTCTAAGTAAAACATTAAAAAATAACGTTCAGTATCCCGGCAGCAAAACATTGGGCATTCCAAAAGGTCCGTGCTTGACGAAAACTGACATTTTTATGTGAGAATGGATGAGCGCCAATAATAAAAACCACATGACATGACTCGAGCAGGGGCAATAAATTTTTTTTGCAGTATATTAAACCACTTATTTATTTCTGTCTCATCTTCACAGCCCTTCTCATCAAAGGCCTCTGCTGAATGCTGACATAAAGATGGAGTTCCGCGCATTTAGGGGAAATATTTAATATAAAATTGAAAGAAACACTACTCACCTTATTTACTGAGATTTACTTTTTTTGCACTTCCCAACTTCATAAA
This sequence comes from Medauroidea extradentata, assembly GCA_003012365.1. Taxonomy (NCBI): domain Eukaryota; kingdom Metazoa; phylum Arthropoda; class Insecta; order Phasmatodea; family Phasmatidae; genus Medauroidea; species Medauroidea extradentata. The sequence goes on from PNEQ01051147.1 coordinate 38,192, forward strand.
GGAACCATATTAATTTCAGTCAGATTCATGCATTAATCGAGTCGGTGACAGAATTCTGATCCCGTGGAACACCACTAACATGAAATTACGGTGTTTTTAGTAATTCGTAGTTTGGTACCCGCACACGCTAAACAACCTGCATTCGCTCATTGTCAATTGTCAAATGAATTGTTTTCAATTGGTCAGGCTTGGTCATAGAACAAAGAGGTCTTTGTTTCAAACCACATGACTACTTTCCGATAGTGCTTATCAGTACTAACTAATGAGGATATCAACATACCACAAAAATAGCAAAAAATCAATTTCCCGGGGTCAAGGGTCGTTTACGTGTAATTTATATTTTAGTTTTTGTAACGTCATTTTCACATTATAAATCCTTGTGATTTTAATGTTATCCATTTATCCGTGTTAGGCTTATGTTGCACGAGTTATAGAAAAGTTTTGCGGGAATCATGAAGTTACTTCTAAAGTCATAACAAAACAAAAAAAGCACACAAAAACAATGGTATATATTTTTATTTTACAATAACAACTAGGCAAAATTGTTCATATAAATTTCGGCATTAAAAATGTACCAAAATATTTGGTAACTCAGAGAAGATTGAATGAGAATAACAAATTTTAAATTCCCAATTTTTTCACAATAATAGCTTTTATGGATGGTCATCCGTAAAATTAATCACTTCATAACGGCTGGGAGTGGAACATATACTTTCAGTTACTATATATACTTTGAAATAACCTATAATTTCAATTTAGGTAGGTTCCCGTCAAGAATCTGAAGTTATGATCACTTAAATTTTCATGAACATTCGACGGTGACGTGAAACACAATACCCTCAAACCTCTTATTGCTTTTGGGGGGGAAAAAATTACAAGTTGTGACCGATAAGTGCTGCTCCCTTACGTCTGATCGTGGTCAGTAGATGACAGTAAATATAATTTTCTTTCCTTGCTATCTAAAGTTAGCTGGTAGCAACGGTTTCAGAATTCGTATTTCGTTTGTCTTCCTTGTTTCCACATTGCCGTCAAGATGTCAACAGAGAACAGAACATATGTTTACGGAAAATATTGATCGTAAGTTTTACTTGCTATCGTTAAAAAATATAGTTTTTCGTGTGTTTCGTTCAGCGTCATTTATCAAGTCTAAACATATAATTTCATAGTAGGACAGTTATTAATATAAATAAGAAATGGTGGTCAAAGAAGACGATGCAGTGGAAATCAAGGCGGTGACTGTAGATGTTGTAAATGAAACAGCTGTGCAGCCTATTTTTACGGTGGAAATATTGAAGATCATTAAGGAAGCCCAGCAGCAGCACGGACTACGTCACAGTGATTACCAGAGGTACAGGGGCTACTGTTCGCGCCGTCTGCGCAGGTTGCGCAAAGTACTGCATGTCACACAGGGCGACAAGCGACACTTCAAGAAGAAGGTTATTACGGAGGCCATGCTCAAGGACGAGAAGTACATCCTCATCCCTCTGATGATGGCGGAACGAGCATGGGGTTACGCCATGCAGCTGCGGCAGGAAGCGAACACAGAGCCTCGCAAGAAGTTCCACCTGGTGTCGCGGCTACGCAAGGCTGCCACCTACGCCGCACAGTTACAGCAGCTTTGCGAGAGTGACAAGTGTGATGTGCGCACCAAGCTGGAGGCACAGGCATACGTAGCCTGGATCACCGGCTCCCTTCAGTTCGAACTGCAGCAATGGAAGCCAGCCATGGAGAACTTGAAGAAAGCTCAGCTTGTTTACGAGAAGCTGGTACCAGCGCTGGCCGAAGAGGACCGGGCCGTGTATCGCCAGCGGGTGGATGAGCTAGCTCCCAGCCTGCGCTACTGCGCCTACAACATTGGCGACGAAAGTGCCATTGACGACCTGCTGCAGCTGCGTAGCCATGGCCAGGGAGACATGCTTGCTAACCTCGATTCATTGATAGTCCAGACGCGTGAGAAGGGTGGGGCGGCAGCCCAGGAGGTGGAGTGGCGTGGTCGCTCTGTACCGGTGAGACCGGAACGCGTGCGCCTGTTCTTGTTGGCAGACAAGGAGGCAGACAAGTCCCTGGGGCGCGCCGCCGACAATGCAGAAAGGATTGCCTTGCTGGAAACGCTGCTCATGGACTGCAAGGACGCCATCTCGGCCGTGCGTGACGAGCTCAAGTCCGACCAGGCAGGGAAGGTGCGTGCTGAAGCAGGTGTGCCAGTCTCATCGCTGCAGTACTTGCTCTCTTACCTGTTGTACATCAAGCTGATGCGCACCATCCAACGCACGCTCCTCATGGTGGACTCTGCCAAGGCTGCGCTGTCTGGTGACAAGACGGAAGGTGGAGAGGGCCGCAAGACGCGCCCCCAGGACGTGACGCGCCTCTACGAGATTGTGCTGCAGAACTATGCTGAACTGCAGCAGTTGCCAGGCCTAGAGTCAGACGTCCAGTTCCAGCAGGAGTTGGAGGCAGAGATCAAGGCATACCGAGCTCTGAGGTGCTTCTACATAGCACAGAGCCTGGGGGGCACGGGGCGATGGGCAGAGGCACTCGCCCTCTACCAGCGTGCAGATCAGTACGCAGCGCAGGGGCTTAAAGGTGTAAAACCAGCACTGCGCACTCAGTTGGAGAGCCTGCGCAAGGATGTGGAGGGACACGCCTTCTCAGTGCGTGCCCACGGTGTGCTGGAGGAGGAAGTGTGCGAGGAGGAACCACAATCCCTCCTAGGGACCCGCACCACCCCGCGCAACAAGAAGCCTTTGATGGAAAGACTGGGGGAGTTCCGAGAAGATCCATCGCTTCTATCGAAGACACCAAATGTGTGCGCACTACCCCCTGGCATGAGGCCAGTACCGTGCAAGCCGCTCTTCTTCGATCTGGCGTTCGGAGAGGCCAAGTTCCCTGATCTGCAGGAACAGCTGGAGGCTGGAGGACCAGGGAAGAAGGCGGCGGCAGCAGGGCTGACAGGCTTCGTGCGTGGTCTCTGGGGCTGGGGGGGCTCTGGCAGCAAATAACCAGCCACTATCTCCACACCCTCCCACACTTACCTTACCTGCTGCTCCACAACTCCCTCATTCTGTCTCTTCTGCAGTGGAAATTTATGTAACATTTCATTCCAGAGACTTTTACTTTCATCCTATAGAAACAAATAATGTGTAACTATGCCACGTGCTTGGTTGTGGGTAAAGGTGCATTCTCTAGTGTGGAATCGCTAGCTCTAGTTCTAGAGCTTGCATGTGATGGTGAACCACTGAACCTGCTATGAAATTGAATTTTTTTTTATTTTCTTCATAACCAATTGTGTAAAGGAACTGTGGGGAGAAATAAATGAATTATGTGTGAATTATAGAAAATAAAATCATTAAGACCCCAAACATTTTATTTCATAGAATAACCTATATTGTACATTAGCCTTAATTTCTTATAAGTAACCAAAATTATAAGTTGTTTTTTCATTAAAGTTCTAGGCGTGGAAAAAAAAAGTTTGTAGCCTTCTTTGTAAAGATAGCTTTAAGTTTATTCACATTTCAGAAGAAAATTTAAATTTCATAAAATTGTTACTCATATTTTTCCCGTAATCACAAAACAATATAAACAGTCACAATTTTAAACACTGAACAGGTAGTCGCTGTATAAAAACAACTCCCTACATTTGTTGGTATACCAAGTTTTATAAAATTTGAATAAATGGTTTCAGTAGGTATGTCGTACTAGAAATGTACAAGTACCAAGTTTAAAGAAATTCTGAACAATTGTTCCTTAAATATCTTGTGTTATAAAAAAAGTTGTTCAAGTTGCTGCCACTAAAAATATGAATGTGGCATAAGCAAAGTACATAAGAAATTGTTCCTCAGATATCTCCTGTGGACAAAATAACGTTCAAATGGCCCATTTTGATAGCCTAATTTCCATAAACTGTGAACAAATAACACACCGTGGTCCAACTGGCACTTTCTTTTAATAAAATGGTCACGTGACCTGAGCTAGTGCACAACATTTGCGATGTATTTTGACATTTTGAAAACTACCGAAGGTTACAAATTACCAAATGCAAATAATTATCATACTGCAATAAGCAGGAAGAAAAACCAGGCGTATAGCTAGTTTCTTTTATTATGTTAAACGTAATAAAACTATTTGCAAACTTCTTTGAAATTCTTTGTTTAGCATTCGCATATTAGGCATACCCTAATTTTCTGGTTTATAAGTTGTATACCGTCGTAAAATGCAACACTGAAACAAAAGCGTTCCCCAGCTTCGACAATGGGACACTAGGCTACTGGATAAACTGCCAATAACTGACAGTTGAGGTATTCCCGTTAAATGCTTATAGGTGATTCAGAATAAAGTGAGCACTCAAAAAAGCCTTGATTAATTTCTATTTTCTGCTAGTTTATATATCTTTCCGCTACATGTAAACATCAACATTGCCAGGTGCTTTTATTTACATAGGCTTGCACAATGTTTACATTTACATTACACTGCTCCGATAAATGTTATCTACAATATCTACTCATTAAATGCACAGGTGCTGAATATATGCTATACTCAGTAGTAATCTTAGTTATAAATACCTCCGAGAAAGAGTCTTATAACACTGGTTTCTCTGTATGTACTCGAACGGCGCTATTACCGTTACGAATATTGTAAATGTATGCACAGTATATTCTAATTTTTAAACTAAAACCGCCAGTAAAATCACACACGACACACGCAACTCAAGAATACAAATTTCGTAAAGAGAAACAATAAATAACGTATTTTCTTAATGTGTAAAACAGGGAAAAAAATGCAGTTTCTATTTCCAGATAGGCTACTCATAAAACAAAACAACTTACATTACTAATGACTTCACATAATTTACCAATGATATTCATAAAGTCACTTCTAGTACTTTTGAATGTGTTTATCAGAAACCCATATTCATTACACCACGGACAAACAAACTGAATGACGCAATTCGCTTCCAAGCAAAGCTTGGCGAAGCTGCGAAAACCTAACTCTGATGCCATCTGTCGGTGGAACTTTAAACTACCTCTGTGGCGCGAAGCATTAGCGGCGTCTGCCAACGACAATCGGCTCGGTTGTGTCGCTTTGTGCTTGCGCTAATTAAATAAAATTATACAGTCAGTTGGCATGTAAATAATAACTTAAATAAACATTTTAAAGTATATTAAATACAGAGAGGTCGTTTGCATTTGATGTTGCTTCACTAATATTGTATACAAATAAGAAAATACACAGAACTACATGCAAATATTCGCTACCAACCATACAAACAATAATAACAAATAAAACAGAAAGAGTTGTGCACAAGTACTCACAGGATGGTACTTGCAGATAGAAACACATACACATAGGACGAACACATTTCTCCGCGGACGCGCGGTCACAACGTTTCGCAGACTACATCTGCTTCATCAGGTGAGTGGAGGCACACTGAAGTCTATTGTCCAGCGGTAGTTGGTAATCAGTACACCTAGCGGCCAGAGGGCGAACTAAGGTGCGGCGGGAAGTTTGAAATGTGGGTTTGTTATCTGAGGTTAAGGCCAGGTGGCTGTCTGGATTTTGTAATGTATTGATGTGCCAGTTCCCAGCGTCTTAATTCTGCTTTGTTTTTGTTATTCAACTGTGGTAGAGCCCTCACCACTCTGGTTGTATGACAGGAATCAAAGTTTGAGTTATGAAGTGCTGCATGCGCAGCAACTGGCTTCTCATGTGGATAAACCTCCGCTCCAGCTATGGCTTTTTTGGTGTCAGCTCTGTGGCCATTCATCCTCTGTCTGAGAGTGTTCGTGGTTAGGCCGATATACTCTGCATTGCAGTGAGTGCACTGTAGCTGGTAGATGAGGTTTTCAGTTGCACAGTTGTAGCTTCCTGGTATGGAGTAGGTTTGATTAGTCTGTCTGCTATTGAATGATGTGGAAGGTTGATGTATTGCACAGGAGCCGCAGCGTGGTTTATTACAAGGGTGAGAACCCCTGGGGGTGGTTC
>PNEQ01051148.1:0-25440 GCA_003012365.1 Medauroidea extradentata
GTGGTGCAACCGTTAATAGAGGGGACTCGGGAGAACGTGAGTTCGATTTCCGGCTCCAACCATCCATGTTACAATTTTCCATGGTTTCCTTAAATCACTCTAGGCGAATGCCAGTTATGTTTCCATTTCTGAGACCCTGAAACCTCACTTAAAATAAAACATTTAATTCATTAATTCAGTTCAGAAAAAAAGTACGGTCCTCCCCCTTTCCCGTCCGCTATTACTGATAAGAATGAAATGTTTTATTATTATAACTGACACTATTAAATCATTTTCGACATAAACTTGCCAATATAACCCTAGAAAAATTTTATTCAGAAAAAATATCTGTTTAAGCATAGGGAACAGTCTGCTACTAAATAACTTATTAAGGAAGTCTTAATAAATGTTGTTATTGATAATAACAGCATATAGACACTTTGTGTTAACATTACCTTCGGAATCTACAAACATAATCCCTCACGTACGTTCTGCAAACACTACAGGTATGTATTCCCCTATTCCTTAATGAGTTTACACAGTGTAAACATACTACCAAGTGGCCACACGGAATCGCAACGTGGTCTGTATTATTTATCTGGCAGACAACACAGACCCCTATTTCACTTTCGTTTGCTTGAGGTGCTGGGTTATCTTCGACACTACTTTGATGTGCTGGGATATTTTGTGGCGAACGAACTTCATTGACTTGCTGTGGAAGATCCGTTCCAGCTTGTGCCGCATCATTCACAGCTTCAATGTGCCTCTTCTAAGTTTCTTATTAAAATCAAAATAAAGAATTCACGAACATACATGAACAGAAAACCATTATTCAAGTACTACTGTAAATAAACAACACCGTTATACAATGTAAAGTATGAAACTTCTGCAGACAAAAGTAAAAGAATTTTCTGCTAACCAAAATGCTGCTCACAAAAAATAGCCATGTAATTTTATTTAAATAGAACAGTATAACGTAAGTTAGTTACGTTTGTTTGCACTGAGATTCTAATAGTGACAAATTTCTCTCAATGAGAGTTGTATTCATTACTATTCTTTTAATTATGGTTCTGCAAAACTAGTTTTTTTAGTTGTAACGAATTTTTCGGGGCTGGCTCATCGTGGTTGGCCCTCGCGATTGTCGGTAGCATTGAGAACGTAAAACATTTTGGCATTTGAGTATTTCTGGCTGCTTCAGATGGACGGGGTCTCCCATCCACTGTGATAAATAATTCGAAATGTTAACTGTGCATACTGAGAATGTATACTTAGTTTTTTGTTGATGTCATCTTTATTAAATCGTGTCTTTATTTTTCGATATATTGAGTTTGGTTTGAATGTATACGTAAATTGAAGGACATTATTACATTATGATAAATCAAAAATACCTCCGCATTCGTGAGTGTACCAATATAATTCCTTGTCAACAATAATATTGATTTTTTAAAATGTTTTCGCTGTAAGCAAATTCCGAGAGCTGCAAAGAAACGAAGCTTCAGGTAAGTATCTTATATTTCTACATTGCTTGTGAGAGTTAATTTTTAAAATGCAAACGGTAGTTGATATTCTTAATGTTCTTCTGCTCATATTACTGCAATTTTTTATATTATATATAGCCTAATTTATTCAAGACAGTAAACAGTGTGGTGTTTTGTATTTATATAAATAATTAAATTTATAATTATCAAGTTTCCTTTAAAAATTAAGGCCTACATAGACTATAGTGTTATCGTCTTGAAAATGAAAAGGTTTCACTTTAAAATCAATTTTAGCAGCATCTTTAGAGCAAATTTTACAATATCGTTTATCGTTATTTTTTGCAAAAGTAGCTGAATTAGAAAGTGATTGCCTGAACAAGATGTTTAGGAGCTACCATATATAAGTAAAAAAATATAGACTGCAAGTATATTAAAATGACAAACCTGACAGTAATGAACTCAGCATACATTTAGATTAGCTTGAGGAAACACTCTAGTTATAGTCTAGGTGTCAAGAAGAATAGCTTGTTTTGGGGTATGAATAAAATGTTTTAATGGTTTCTGACACAGAAAATAGCTTTATTTCAGAACCGATTGATGCCACGCTGTAAGACTTGAGAAATTTTTATAATCCAAGATGGCATCTATAGGGCAACTAAAAAAAAAAAGGTTACTTTTGAAGTGTGTTAATAATGGCTTGTGAAAAAAAAATTGTAAATTTTTTTGGGTCAAGGAGTCGGAATATAATGTTGTTTTCCACTTAAAGTGACTGTAGAAACTAATTCAAAGTTTTGTATATTGTAATGAAGAATGAATCAATTCAATTTGACTAACAAAAATTATGAGGAGTGCAATTTTGAATGTGCTAACCAAGACAAGGTAAATAAGTTATCAAAATAACGCATTGAATCAATTATATTTTCAAGTAAACTGCGTAATGACAACAGTTTTGAGCACCTGGAACAACAGTTTTCTTATGATTGCAATTTGCTGTTCTACAGCCCCCGATCATGTGTTTCAACCTAATAACACCTCTAAAACGCATATAAATCTTGAACTCGAAAGGAATCGTCCTAAGGAAGATGACACACATGCACAATATGAACTAGTACTGCTTTCAGAACCTGCAAAATTCAATTTTAGAATTGACTGTATTTTTTTGGCAAGTGTTGCATTGATAGAGATGCAAAAAATCCAAGTCGTTTCAATCCTTACTTCCAAGTAAGAACAATTACGTTTAAAAGTAGTATTTTGAATGTGTGCAATGAAAGGAAAGACAATTGGGCAGATGAGGTGCAGTAGACGAGTTCAGGATCATCCAGTGATTCACATGCTTTGGACCAAGATACCTCTATAAATGACAAAAACTATTTACCAGCGACAGAAATATTACAGCTTCAAGAAAAACAAGTTCCCGATGACTCTCCCCAATATCTCTGAAGTAACGCACGACATGCTTAAAAATGCCACTCAAACCTGGAACAGAGTCCAATTATATTCTTTATACTTGGGCTTCGGTGGAGGCACTTTATCAAGAAGAGCTTTGTTCAGAAACTCGAAGGGTATTTTGGAAATTAATTATTAATACTTTCTTCTCCAGAGTAGCAAGCCTTATTTTATTTAGGAAACACTGCACCACTCCATCGATTTCGACAGGAAACCGTGAAGATGTATATTTCTGAGTGCGTGGAACCACTCACAATAAGATTCCTTTGTACTTTAAAAAAATCTGAAGATAATGACAATTAGTTTATTTATGGCAAAATTTTTAAAATAAGAATGGACTGTTATGTATTTATTACTGCTGCGATAAGTCCAGCTTCAAAATATGGTACTATATGCTGCATATTATTTCAACCCCGCGTTAAAGCGAGAAACATCTGCAGCACAGCTACGTAGGTCATTAGAGCGAAGAAGACTGGAAAAGCCTTTAGAAAGAAAACACAACACAGTTTTAAGTATGCTTGAAGTTAAATAGACAGTTATATTTATGAAAGTTATTCAAGTGCTATAGGTATAACATGCTTGTTTATTCACAATCCTTGCACATAAGCATGTATGTTAAATAGTTGACTCAAGCTTTCTGGTCTCCTTGGGATTACTTTAAACGTAGAATCAATTCCCAGTTCAGTCACACACAGTATCAGTTCCTCTTCTGCAAAGGTAAATGCTACTTTGTTCCCATAGCTGTCGTCTACAGATCCATGGTAAAACTGGCCAGCATGTGTGTGTTTATACAAATGATTGACAGTTAGTATTTGCAAAAGTTCCGCAAATTCTTCGTTGGTTTCTGGTATTGCTGAAACAATCTCTTTTCGTTAACGTTGCATACTTCGGACAATGGAGTTGTAAGGTACAGCAACTGCAGCTTCCTAATCTCTGTAAGTAGATACAAATCCCGTACTGAATAACAAGTAAAATGTTAAACATTGTATCCTAAAGTAATTTTTTTTTCAATGAGTCACGTAAGCCACGTTTTACCTTCAGCTTCCACCTGGTGCGTTGTTACTAGGGGCAAACCCTCCTCTTTTGCATGTCGTTATAAAATCATTTAGAAGGCTGTCGTGCGAACAATCAGCAAATCTGCATTGTGGTTATGTGCAGGAGAATTCGCGTCGAGATTTACAGTCGAGCCTTCAGCTAAATTCATAGACGCATGGGCATGACATCCATTATTTCTTTTGCTGTACCATAGATACTTAAGAATACAATATACACTCAATAACATACACAAAACTGAAACACAAAACAGGAATCTTATTGATTATACATATTTTGCAGCACACACTAAATTAGAAAAGTGAGAATTTTAATGTCTCAATCGGTGAAATGCATTTGGCTGATACATCAGTTAGTTTAGGCTATTTAACTGACGAATTACTGAAAATTTTTTTGATATCGTTCGCTAATTTATCCACTCACTTTTCTTACTGAGTTATCAAACAAATTAAATGTAGTTTTATCAGTGATTCTCTTTAGACTAATGAATATGTTAAACTAACGATTACCGGTGATACCTGACTTGGTTGTAGTGTCTTACATTACGTTTCAAAGAGTAGATCTGGTGTCGTATGACAACATAAAATCATTTATTTGTTTTTTTTAAATTATATCTTAAAGTGTGTTCGCGGTAATTACATAATAAATTGAATTTCAATGTACTGGGCGTTATTGCCATTATACAGTTTGTTTTATGGTTTGGTTGTTTAAATATTTGATGTGTGACTTCATGACGTAATACTACATAAGTACAGTATAAGAAGTCTCACTGTGTAAGTAGTAATTTATTCAGGAAGCAATGAACAAAACTGGTAAACACTACTATTTGAAGACATATCTAACGAAGGCCACTGAAAGTTTTACTTGTTAGTTACGTGTAGGTAGTAAATAGTCTGGCTTGTAATCAAGATGTAATCGGTTCGCATCCTGCTGGTACCTTTTCCGTACTTTATTCTACTTTCAAAAGGAAATAGTATTGTTACAAATTTGCAAAATTATATGTGGGCATTTCTCTCAGCTCTGTGGGATAGAGGTTGTATCACTAGAAACTAAAAGAGTTTATTTAAGTTCTTGATTATACACAAAACAGCAATCAACAATGACTTTAATGGAACTCTTATTATGCATACAGTTACTACTGCACTACAGAAATATTAATTAACTTTGACAATCAAGGCACTAAATTGTTTACCATTACTTATTTAAAGACTACAAATCAAAATAAAAGTTCAGTCATATATCCAAGTAACAGTCTTCCAATTAGTGACAATGTACAACCTTAACAGTCCGAAGTGGCGATGAAACACCATGTGCTGCGCAGTACCCCGAGTGCACCACTTTCTTCACTCTTGAGGTCTTCGGTTCGATTCCTTTCTGCCCGTCAACCACAGCAGCAGTCATCATGTTTCGACCAATACTGCTTCACAGCAGACGCTGACACCACCAAGACGTCTTCACCAGTGTCTCTCTACAAGCTGAACACCTTCTTCTAGCAGGACCAATAGCGTACTCTCTCTCAATCAGCCGGTCCGAAGTATTTATACCCAGTTCACCAGTAGGGGAATCGGCGAGTTTCAGGGGTCTATAAATATACATTCCACCACGCTTCGGACATTTCTTGAGCCTCATAGGCTGGCCGCATTGGGTTCAAGGACATTTGAAACACGTTTTTGTGATACAGGTCGGGGAATTCCCATCACTAGGCTTGTAAGATATTTCAACATAGCCGCCAGCCAACTAGAATGTATAAATATGGCACGTTACACTGCCCCCCCCCCTTAAGTCTGTTTATCGCGAACAGACACAACAACCTCAGGTCCATCATAGAGAGCCAATTTCTCTATGCGGACAACTTTAAGTCTTCTCGCCCGAGAGCCTCGACGAACAATCCGAAACACCACATCATTGATCTTCTTCGCTGTTTCATAAGGGCCTTCCCAATTCTTCTGCAGCTTAGGAAAAAAAACACTTCTTTCTCTGAGGGTTGTATGACTACACCAGTTGTCCTTCTTGGAATGCTTCACCTGGTGCATCCCCATCGTAGCACGTCTTCATCCTGTCGGTGTTGATCCTAAGGCATCGCCGGGCAATGTTGTGAGTGTGAACCAACTTAAGACATAATTCGCTGGCATATACTGGGGATGAGATAAGGTTTTTCTCCTCCGGTCGTCCGAACATCAAGTCGCTCGGGATACTGAGCTCTCTACCAAACAGCATTCTTGAAGGTGTCACCTTAGTTGATTCATGAATGGCAGAGTGGTATGCTAGCAGAAATAGTGGTACTTTACAGTCCCTATCCCTTTGATTATCAGATACAAAGATGGATAGGTACTGCTCCAGTGTGCGATTTAGGCGATCGACCATTCCATCAGACTGTGGATGTAGCAGAGTGGCTCGGGTCTTCTTTATACTCATTATCTTCATCGCTTCTTGGAAAAGGCCACTTCAGAATTCCGCCCTTGGTCCGAGTGATGTTCCAATGTCACCCCAAATCTTGAGAACATGTGTTCGACCAATGCATCAGCCACTGTACTGGCATCTTGATTCGGTATGGGAAGAACTATGGCCATTTGGTGAAATAGTCTTGCACCACCAAGTACCGATTTTTTTTTTTCGTGTTAATGGCAAAGGACCCAAGATGTCGGTGGCCATTCTCTCGAATGAGGCATCGACATTGTACTTCTGGAGATGGCCTCATCCTCTGGCGCTCGGACCTTTCTTTGTGGTACAATTACACATTCTGCACCATCTGTCGACATCTTCACGGCAATGAAGCCAGTAGAACCTCTCTCGAAACATGTTAAGTATCCTACTACCGCCGAAATGACCACCTGACACTGAAATATATATCTCTTTCAGCACCTCTAGGATCATTTTCTCTGGGAGGACCAACTGTAGATGTCCTATCTGCCATCTGCGCTCTCCCAGTTTCGGTAGAGGAAACCTTTCTTCAAAACAAGTGAATCCCACTGTGCCTAATAAGCCTTATTTGTAGCACTTCTTTTCAGACAGCTTCTGTCATTCTGGCCGGTGATCCTACTCTTTCCAATCCAACATTGAGCACAAGTCCGGGTTATTTCATTGTTCTTCTCTTATCATGTTGTCAGTCCCAGAGTACTCCCCATCGCTCGTTGATGCCTCAAGCCTTGTTGTTATAACATAACGCACTCCCCAACTTTTCTCCTCTTGCAATTCACAATGGCGACAGTTGGGGTCACAAGGCTTGTGGTATAATGCATCTGCATTATTATTGGAACGACCAGATCGGTGTTATATACCAAAGTTGTATTCTTGAAGATGTATCCATCGAGCAATTTGTCCTTCGTGATTCTTAAAATTCAACAGCCACCATAGAGCAGTGTTTGTTCGCAAGTGCCTGCCACATAAGTAGTGGTGGAAATGTGATATGGACTTCACCATTGCCAGTAGCTCCCTACGAATGACAATAATTTCTCTCTGGTTTCTGCAGAACTTTGTTGAAGTATTCTAGAGGCTTCTATGCTCCATCTTGAATCTTCGATAGCACAGCACCGATGTCTACATCACTCGCGTCTGTGTCTAATAAATTTCGCCTAAACAATTGGGGAAGCCCAAAACTGGAGGGGACATTAGCACTTTTAATTTTCTGAAACAGTTATCACATTCGGTGGTCCACATAAATTTTCTTTTAGCTTCAGTAAGCTCAAGTAGGGGCTTGGCAATTGTAGCAAATCAGTGTACAAACCGCCGATAATAAGCACAGAGTCCAAGGAACCTTCTTACCTGTATCTGGTCTATTGGTTTTTGCCAGTTTCTTATTGATCTGAGTTTTTCCGGGTCTGTATGGATCCCATCAGCCGATATCACATGCCGTACGAAACTAACTTTCCTTTGGAAATGGAGCATTTTTTGGGAACCAGCTTCAGATAGGCTGCAGCTACCTTCTGGAACACTGAATTTAATCTGGTCAGATAATCTTCAAATGTTTGCCAGTGACCACAATGTCATCTAAGTAAACTTGACAAATGTCTAGGAGTAGGACCTTTACCATTAGTCATTTGAAGGTAGCAGGGGCAATGCATTGCCCAAACAGCATGATTTTGAATTCCCAAGTTGCTTTTCCTTGCACTGAGAAGGTTACCTTCTTTCTATCTTCTTGTGCCTCCTCACATTGCTAGTAGACACTCTTCGTGTCTAGTGTAAGGAACCATTGTGACCCTGCCAGGCTGTGTACTCTGTCATAAATTCGGGGGAAGGAGGTAGCAGTCTTTCTTGGTCACATCACTCAGCCGTTGGTAGACTATTCCACACACAATCTTATGGAGCCATCCTTTTTCTTAAGGCTCGGTTTCAGTCGCCATATTGAATTTTATTATTTTTCACTTTTTTTAGGAATTCTAAGAAGAAAAACGTTAAATATGCGATTATACCTCAAATTCTATTTACATTTCGCTGTAGTACAGACCTTGTGATTTATCTGTTAACATATAATTACGGCGCAATGTGTGTGGCAAACTTTTTTATATTCATAATGTGTCCGACAAATTGCGACCTAGCTATACATAACTAACTAAACTGCCATGCTTGTATTGTAGCTCAAGGTAAAATAAATTTGCGGTATGGTCGCCGATTTAACATTTTTCTTCTCAGAACTACAAAAAAGCGAAAAATAACAAAATTCAATATGGCGACTGCAACAGGCGCAACAGGTGACGACCGAAGGCTGACCGATGGTTCGATCACATCCAAGCCCTTAATTTCCTTCAAGATACTGTCCTCAGTCTCTTGTGAAGCCAGAGGCAGTCGTCTTGGGGTTTGTTTGATTGGTCTAACTTCTCCTGTATCAATGTGGTGTTGAGCAGCAGATGTTCTGACATGGTCAAGTTGCCCTCACGAGAAAGGTTTTTCTTGTTTTTCTTCAGAAGTTCTGCAACAGCCTGTTCTTGTCTCCAATTAAGGTTTTCTCCGGTTCTAATCAGTAGTTCCCTGAGTGGTTCTGGCACAGTACCATCAAGGTCCCCTGACTCGTTGACTCCTTTGTCAGTTGTAGTTATTTATGAGACTTGCTTGCACTCACTTATCGAGGCACCCTCCGCAAGCCGGATTGCCCTGTCCGACAATCTGACCATTCGAGCAAGTAGATTTCCAGAGACAGGTGAAACCAGTGTTCTTGCTACCACCACTTCATCAGCCGCTTTCTCTTCCCATATGTTCAACCAGAGCTACTCACCGCACAAAATTAACCTTGACAATGTGCGATGATCAAAATCTCAATGGACGATGGCAACAGTTGTCTCGCAACTGACCACTCGGCAGCTGGTTGGCAAGGGTAGTTCGCTTCGTGGCATCATTACCAGTTTTTGTTTGCCAACACCTTAGTACTCCCGACTGTGTATCTATAAAGCACTCCAGCTTGTGCAACACATCCAGGCCCAATACACATTCATTTTCAATGTCGGCTGTGTACAATTCGCGTTCAATGCAGAGGTTATCCAACTTCAATTGTATCTTTTTCTTCCCTTTCGCTGGTGTGGTCTCGCCTGTCACTGTCGTCAGATAGCATTGTCCGAAATTATGACCCTGTGACTGCTGGGGAGAAGGCCCCAAGATGTCCGGCCTGGCAACAGTAATGGTTGTTCCAGTGTCTACGACCATATAGCAAGAAACATTATCCAAACTGACCTCCACTAGGATTGCATCAAACTCTTGATTCACTGAGCGTACTTGAATAAATACTGGTGCCTTATCTTCCGCAGTCACCGACCTTCGCCCCTTAAGACCGGTACTGAAATGTTTCCCGAGGCGGATTGGGCAACCTCACCCTGCTCTTAGTTTTTTGTTTTTCAGTAACCATTGTGGACATTGGGCTCTTAAGTGTCCGGGTTCTCCACAATCCCAACATCCTGGTCGCCCCTGCTGTCGAGCGCGGAGTGTAGTCGAAGTTATTTTATTAGTTATTGCATTCAATATTGTTTCAATTCTCTTCCGGATGTTCTCCAGACTATTATCTCTCTCGTCGCCTGGCAGTGCGACCACCTGCAGAGCACACCGAGTTGATGGCCCTCTTGCAGATTCGACCTACAGTGCTCTGGCCTGGTCCTTGCCGCATAATTCTTGGGGCGGCCAGGCTTGTCGCACCTCTACGTTGGCAATGGCGTCAACGAAGAAGCCGACTGCTGTGATATCTCTTGCCATCTTCTGGACATCCCTCGAGCGACAGATGGGTCGCACATTGTCCTCATACAGCGAATGTGAAAATATAATACCGTGTAATGTGATCAGTTTAGTGAAATATCACCAGACAACCTGCTCTGACATAATTCCCAAAACTGTATAAAATTGTCTGCGTGTGACAAAATGTAAAATGGACAACCCCAAATGTGGAAGAACGGTTTTTTAAATTTTTAACTGAAATTCACTGTCAGGATAAAACTAGCAGATTTTAAAGCTAGAGGTTATAATGACATCAAAATCTCCACAAATATAAGTATTTAAACAAGACAAAACTTGTAAAGATACCTTAACCCCCCAAAAATGGGCCAAAATGTGATCAAATTTATTATCGTGTCTTGGGATCAATTAGGAGTGGAGTGCTTCATTCTACCACACGTGGAGTATTACATGGACCGATTTAAAAAAATGAGT
This sequence comes from Medauroidea extradentata, assembly GCA_003012365.1. NCBI lineage: Eukaryota > Metazoa > Arthropoda > Insecta > Phasmatodea > Phasmatidae > Medauroidea > Medauroidea extradentata. The sequence continues at coordinate 10,581 of PNEQ01051148.1, forward strand.
ACACGTGGTACCAAACAAGAAGCATAACTGATAAGCCTACTTTACTCAAAGTGTGTGCAAATTGTCCTTGAAAAATAAAATCGTATACATAATCCAGAAAGATTTAATGATACTAATTAATTAGACGTCTGATACACGACATTTACTAAATATAAGTCAACTTGCTAAATAATATGCGAATAACCAGTTCAATAAATCAGCTAAAAATTTATCTGAGATGTCTTTCCACCATAAAGATAAATAAAAATCTGACGTTTTCAATATATAACAGATCAATGAACGAAATATACAAGTCAAGACTGGTTTGTATGCATGCAATATATGTGTATCAAGTTAAATGAAATTATAAAGATGGCCATCATTTTGAAAATATGAATAAAGGATGAACGAAATCCACAATATTTAAGTCAACTTCGTATGTAGTAGGTATATGTGTACCAAAATTGGTAAAATGCTGAAATATATTTCCTAAGCTTTGCTAGACTAAGCTAAAAATATACAAATGACCACCATTGCGAAAATATGAACACAGGATGAACGAAATATATAAAAGTCAATTCGGCCTTAGGCCTATATTTAGTATAAGTGTACCAAGTTTTGTGATATTAAAAAAAAAATGTTAACGAACTATGGAAAACAATGCTAAAAATATAAAAATTGCCGCCATCTTCAAAATACTAACACACAATAAATGAAATACAAAGATCTCAAATTAGCTTTGCATGCATTACATGTGTATTAACTTTGGCGAAATTCAGAAAAAAATATTTCCTAAGATATGTACTACTAAGCTGAAAATGTAAAAATGGCCGCCATTTTAAAAATATGAACACAGCCAAAGCGAAATAAACAACAGTAAAGTCAACTTTGCACATAGTACATTGGTGAAATACTGAAAAGTATTTCCTAAGATATGGGGAACTTTGCTAAAAATATATATGTGACCGCCATTTTGAAAATATGAACACAGGTTGTACAAAATACGCATTATTCAACTTAGCTTTGTACGTAGTATGTGTGTACCAAGTTTTTGTGAAATTCTGAAAAATATTTCCTAATAAATGCAACACTATGCTAAAAATATAAACATGGCCGCAATTTTCGGAAAACATGCACACAGGATGAACGAAATACACAAAATTCAAATCAGCCTAGAATGTAGTGTGTATCTGTTAAGTTTCGTGAAATGTCGAAAAATATTACCGAAGATATGTGATAATATGCTAATAATATAAAAATGGCCACTATTTTGAAAGTATGCAGACAGGATAAACGAAATACATAATATTTAAGTCAGCTTTTTTTGTAGTACATGTGAACCAAGCTTGGAGAAATTTTGAAAAATAAAATTCCTAAGATATATGAAACTATGATAAATATATAAAAATGGCCGTCATTTAAAAAATATGCACTTAAAATTAACGAAATATACAAAAGTCAAGTCAACATTGTGTGTAGTACATGTGTACCAAGTTTGATGAAATTCTAAAGTACGGTTGCTTATAGTTTGACCAAACATTTTTTAATGGCAGCCGTTTTGAAAATATGAACATGGTGTAAACGAAATATAAAGAACTCAAGTTAGATTACAAAGAACTATATGAGTACAATGTTTGAAGGAATTCGGCCAACTGGTTCAAAATATCTAGGGATACACACCCGCATACACACATACACACCCTACACACACAGACACACAGACATAAAGGTGATCTCATAAGCCTACTTTTTCCTTCAGAAAGTAGGCTAAAAATTCGGATATGTGTATGCTGTATGTTAAAAGACGTGATGAAGCAAAGTTCTTGTCATATTTAAAAGTTTAATAAAAAAACTAAAGGAAATTAAAGTGGATACTAATTACGCATTTTGCACTGTTACGTTCTGAATTCATAATATATATATATATATATATATATATATATATATATATATATATATATATATATATATATATATATATATATATATATATATATATATATATATATATATATACAATTTTGCGGACAACCATTCGTCAAGGTGCTATATTTGTAATAATTAAGTTTATAAACAGTATGTTTGTTGCAATGTAAGATATTTAAAATAATTAATGTTACTAACCTTAACCAATTTCAGTAAAACTCCCAGGCCTTAACTTATATGAGAAGAAATGCTGTTAAATATAAAAAGGGCCAATTTTCAAGAAAAAAGTAAAATGTAACTTACCTCAAATGATTTGTTTTACGCTTCTTGTGGTAAACAAACCCACGACCTTTATGGTACAGCGCTGAACCATTTCTTTGGCCACGTACTATTTCTGAAGGAACCAAGTATTCTCGTTGCTCATTCATTTCTCGATACCGTCCACATCGCGGACACAACCTCCTCGTTGGAGCACACATATTTAAAGTGTGCTACTGACCTATCTTACAACTGTATACAAAATATGAGGCATGTTTCAGAATACCAGACGTTTGTTTACAGAGGACCAATAAGAACACAGATTTCGCCTTCTTGGAAATTCCAAGTAGCGCACAAACGGGCATGAGTGGAATACATTCAAGCAGAGGTGTTATCCTAATAGGATTATTACCACAAGCATAGAGGGTATTAGTTTCTAAACTACTAACACATTACCACCGATAAGATCTACAAATCCCGAAGCACACCACGCGTTCTCGGCCCAGCAAAGTTCTCGTTCTGAAGACGACTGCTTTCTCGGAATTTCTTTCATCCTATAGCTACCCTTTCAGCCCGCTCTTATAAAACCATGCAGTTTTCTTTAAGCTTTAAAGTTCCAACTCTGCAGAGTAAGCATTTAACCTTCCCAGCTGCATACGCTTCCTCGGGCGACATATCTGATCGATGTAGCGATATGATTTCTACAATGGCACTAGCTTCTATGGGGCCGTATGTAATAAATTCCCAAAATACGAGGATAGCTCGGCAGAAAGAATCAAAAGGGGATCTGAATGGTTGAACATCAGGGTAACAGCTTGTGTCTTCAGAACCACAGTTAATAAGCACACATTTAGAGTGAAAACTAGCAGTAGGACTGGTATCAAGAGGACAGAAATTGTGACTATATTTTGGTGTTATGAAATGTTTTATCTATCATAGTTCTGCATAATGGCTTGTCATAGTTGCATGTCACGCTTTTAAGTAGACACGAAAACCAACTGACTTAACAAACAGAGACATTTCACACTGAATAACGGCTCCAAGGTCTCTCATTTAAAAACTGAAAATGAAATATTTTGAATTCTTTAATATTCTAGAAATTTTCCAAATGTAATTTTAAATATATTATTTTTTTAAGTACAAAAATTTAATTTTTTATTATTATTACTTGTAGCCTACAACAAGGTTATTAAGTGTGAGTTACCTCTGTTTGGTAACGTGTCGTACCTAAAACCATGACATACAAATTTTCACGTTGACAAATCAATATGAAAAACTATGATAACTAAAAAAAATTTCATAAGAATGAAATCTAGGCACAGTTTATGTCTGAAAAGAGCAAAATATATATTGTACAAAAATAAAAACAAATACAATTTGATGAAAATTGCTGTGCCCTAAATGTTGCATTACCTATAGAAAATCCATCTCGTGCTCATTGACTAGATCTGTACCTACATATAAACTGCAGGTAGTAGGTTTCCTAATGACTGTTGCACCTCAAAATATTTTACGCCAAGTTAATACACGACCTATAAAATTATTACAACCCTAGTTGTTCGTGTTTCGATGTGTTTGTATGATCTACGTACAGTATAAACCTCGCCTTAGTTCTAAATATACATATACATAAATATTTATGCTCCGTTAGGATCTAAGGTTCATAGTAATTAAACGTTATTAGCGTCTCGAAATATATGGCTGACTTTGTTAAACACTAACTAAATGTTAGTGTCATAATATATATTGTTAAATATATTCCTGTAATAATAAGGATTAAAACTGTAATTCCTAATAGAGAAGCAAAGTTTTACGAAGTTTAAATATTTATTGGTGTAGGGCCTACATAAATCTAGAAGGAAATTGTGTCATGATTTTATATAATGGGTGATGTTTTCGTAAAGGCATCCTGTTGACACCCAATCTCTAGTCACTAAAAATCTGTACTCTGAGTAATCAGTCAAAAACCATAATTTTGAAATTTATGATCTCAGGATGCTTATCAACTGACGATTACGATTAAATCTTGGACTGACTGGCTGGGCATCGCAAGAACTGCATTTGACGTCAGCTGATTCAATTTTGAAATTAAGTTTCCTGACCGCACAACTTTAATATAGGAAACATATTTAAACTAAGAACCAAACATTAATGAATAAGGTAAGCATGACAAGACTAAAATGCATAAAATAATCTCGTTGACTAACGAAATCATTAAAAAAATTCGTCGAATATGAGAAATAACATTATACCTATTACCGATTGTTATAGTACTAAAATAATTAATTCTTTTAGTTTCTACATCCACAAAGTCACTGGTGGCATTTCCAAGACAATATATGTAATGTTTCAAAGATTAAGTTCCTATAGTGCACAATTTTTTCAATATTCTCACTCGTTTTAAAAGTTCGAATAGTTAGTTGTGGCTCACGCTATGTTGCAGAATGAAAGGGAACTAGACATTCTCAGCTTCCGTGCTTTGTTAGTGGCAGACCAGAGTCCGCAAAAATACCCGCGAAGCATTGTTTTAAAACCTAGGCAATATGCTGTGTTTTGGCGTAGGATACGAATGGTGTTTCAATAGGTTCACAGTTCACCTACGTGAAAGTTTAGTTGTTTTTTCATAGTAAATGACTCTGTCCAAGCGAGAACTTGTTTTTTTTAATCTTCTAATCTAGATAGATCGAATTGTTTCTTAAAATTTTTGTGATATTTTCGGCAAAATTCAGGAAAAATTAGCCTACTGTGAATATCTGAAAACTGTTTGTTGTGTATTATTACATGTCTAATTATGAGTGTTTTTATGTATATGTTTGTTCTTGTACTGTACATAATATATTTACTTTGACACAAAAACTTACGAAAAATATTGACATTAATTAAAAAAGAAAAATACTTTCCACCAATTTCAATCAAACTTTGCCAGACAAATTATATTTCAAAACTATAGAATAGGTTCTACTATGTAAACTCGAAAAGTGAAAACAGTGTCAAAGCATGTAGGCGAATACAAGTAAAAACGGTTTACAAATTGTCCAACAATCCCCGAAGCTCTGAAAATCGCTTTTGTAAGTTTCCCGGGAAGGTTTATTATTGTTGCAAAATAATTTTTAAGTCCTATTTGAGCACAATTATACACTACTTCACTTAAAAACATTTTTTTTCTTCATCATGTGGGGTGACAACACATTATTGTTGTCGTTATAGTACCTCCTCATTTTAGAAAACGGGACAAACAAACATCTCGGTTTAATTGTTAGTGGTTAGCTCAGGCAACCACCTTATATATATATATATATATATATATATATATATATATATATATATATATATATATATATATATATATATATCGGTGCACTCTGGTCTAAGGAGGTGAAAAGGGGTGCAAAGTGATTAAATGTGTTTTTAATTAATAGTTGATATATCTTAAACCCAAGGGGCTATTGTAGTTTTTTTCAAGATACACCAGTTAAGTAGTCTAAAATTTGATACAAGGGTATTTCGAAATTCAGTCTCTTAGGAGGTGAGAAGACCTGGAATGTGTTTTAGATAAGTCCTCGATGTCTATCGAACCCATTGAGATATACAGTAAACTTTGATTCAGTATTATGAATACAGAAATGATCGCAAACCGTTTTAAAGATTTTCGAAATTCGAACTCTCAGTAGGTACTGTGCATGGGGTCATACGTGTTTTTTAGTGAATGATCGATTTTGATTCGACTGAACGGCTACAGTCGTGATTTGCACATCAGTTGGATACTTATACATATGTCTAAAATGTGAAATTAAAATATTTCGAAATTCGGCACCCAAAGGGTGAAAAAGCACAAAATTTGTTTTCCTTCAACCCTTGACATCTATCTACCCAGTAGATATATTGAGGTGATGTTCGCGTCAGAGTGATGTTTATGTAAGTTTTAAGAAAATTATACGTAAGTTTATTTCACTTTATAAGATAACTTGATTACAAAGAATAAAACTAAGTTTGTAAACTTTAAGGCAGATGATCCGAAAAGCAAGTACGACAAGCGAGAAATAAATTATACAGGAATTTCATTCTACAGTAACCTAATATCGAGACGTGGCGTTGTACGACTTCTAAGAGCCCAGGAAATGAATGTTTTATGAATTAAATTAAACTTGTTTTTTATTAATTTTTTCGACGTTACGGACGCAGTTGTTTCTAGCTCATGTCTGCATTCCAGGAGGTTCTGGGCTAGAATTCCGTTAAAAGCTGCATGCGAATATTCTGTTCTGACACACAAATACCGCAAGGTAGATCGTATTAGTGCAATTTGCATGTAGTTTCTTAAAAGGGTAAAATTGATTATGAATTTGATTTTCCACTTAGGTTCCTCGACTACATCAGCTCACATAAATTATCTTACTAATTTCAAGGTTGGGGCACAAATACGTTTCCGCGAAACCTTTTCCCACCAAAACTTTCTAATTGTGTTAATCTTCATGTGAATATTTTGAAAATATATGTAATTGAGGGCACCGTCACCATTGGTTGTGCATAAGGAAAACCAGACGTAACTTATTTCATTCGATTTACCTATTACATTATAGCTAGAACTAGCCCAAAGTCAACTTTGCAGTTCTATAAATAAGGCCCAGGTAAAGTCGCTGTTAGTGGTAGGGACAAACTTAAGACTGCTGTTTTGCGTGGACAGGTATAGTTACTTATCCTGCTGCAGAGGTAGCTCAACCAGCTGCTTTGTCATTTTAACACTTGATGACTGAAGTACCAATCCCGTGTGCAAAGAGGTTTTTCAATTAAATTATCAGTTATGAATAACGCTCGCGAGCAAATCCGCAGGGGAAGGATATATTTTATAGCAGACAAAATTCGCATTCACCATCAACCTCTGAAGTTTCAACAGCTGAGAAAGCCACAACAAATGCAGTGGCTTCACCAAGCAACGAAATATTTGTTCATGATCTCGCTGAAGGCACGCCAAGTTTTCCATCATGTATCGTCAAAAGGCAATATTGTACAGAAGGTGAAACTCTAGATAAGGAGGAAAATGCAGATGCGAATGGAACAGTTTGTATACCAGACTGGAAGATATATTCAGACACTTAAAAAAATCCAGGTTTGAACAGACCGCGTTTGACCTGCCTTTTAGAGCTAAGGTAGGAATCAACACAACAAAGTTTTTATTTATACATTTATGATTTTCAACATAGAGATTGCTCAGTTCATTGTGTAGCAATCTGTTTTGTATGCTGCACAGAAAGGTCAGATTTTTAGACGTCAGTTTAGGGATTAAATGCTTTCATTGGAATTTTGGTGATTATGGGTTTCAACCAGTTACCACCGTTGCAGCTGTATTGGTCTTCTAATCCAAATTTTGGCAGTAACCGAATTTTCAAAATAATGACTTTAAAGCGATTCCTCCTAATCCTACGAATGCTTCATCTAGTGCCTAAATGAAAATGCAAACATGCCAGACCACACAAGTCCAAAAGTTGACAAGCTATACAGGATGAGTCGGGAGGAAAGGTACATGCTTTGAGGGGTGATAGTACTGGTGATTCTGAACAAAATGTTTCTAATAAACGTATGCCCTTTTCTTAACCGTTTCAGAGAAACCTAATGAAAACAACAAGGAACAGGATAAGTGCAAGTGACGGAAAATCACGCTACTGTTATATTATGTTGTGTATAATTTTGTACATTTCCACACGGTGGTGCTCTAAGCATGGTGCAGTTGTTTACCTCAGTCTCAGTCGTTGTTGGTGGAGTGTTTGAACATGTTTTGTGAGGAAATGTACACAATTAAACAAAACATACGATGACAGTATCGTGATTTACCGTCACCTGCACATTTCCCGTTCCTTGTTGTTTTCATTCGGTTTCTCTAAAACGATTAAGAAATAGGCATATGGTTATTAGAAACATTTTGTTCAGAATCACAAGTACTATCACCCCTCAAAGCATGTACGTTTCCTCCCAACTCATCCTGTATAAGATGTGGGTTTTTTTTTTTTTAGATCAATTTAATAAAGTTTTCAGGGAAATACTTTCACCTAGCAGATACTTACAGTTGACGAAAGCATGATTGCTTTCAAAGGCAGATCATCTTTAAAGCTGTATGTGCCCATGAAATCCATCAAAGAGGGTTCAAAATTTTAGCTATTTGTTGTTCTGTTACAGGGTAGGCCTACATATTTGCTTACGAATTTAACGTTGGGAAAAATTATGTTAGTGAGGGACCGTTGGGCGAAAAATTTGTTCTTGAACTAGCGCAGGGGTTCGAACACTTTGGGTACTAAATTTTCTTTGATAGTTTTTAATACTTTCAGTTAGTAAAAAATCTTTTGCAAAAGTTATTCTCTTTCTGTGCAATTTTGGAAAGTAAAAATCATTTCTCAATATAAATGTAAAAAAAAGACAAAAACAGGAAGCTAGGATAATTTGATTTCATATCAACAAAAGAAATAGTTTTGGTGAAATGGAAGGATAGATGAACAAGGTCGGTTTGTGTACTCAGTTCATTGGATGACCCATGATAGAGTTGTTACATCAAAAGGAAAACCAAAACTGGCAATAAGGAAGATTTGAAATCCCCAACATCTGTGTCTTCTTGCTATAAGTAGGCTTACATGGGAGTGGTAGATAGGTTCGATCAGTACATGTCTTATTATAGCATACATTGGAATTTAGAAGTTGGTAGATGAAAGTCTTTTATTATTTAATTGATGCAGTTATTGTGAATTTTTATTTCCTACATAAAGTTTAAATGCAATAACAACAACAAAAATCTGTCATGTCAACCACCTTTGGTTTAGAAGCCAACTTTCTGACCAAATTATCTCAAATTTCTGCAACCGTAATCAAAAACGGCAGGCTGTGCAAGCAACATAAAATAAGTTTTCATTTAGTCCAACGACACTGGTGCCACAAACAGAGGGGTATTTGCCAATAATCGGCACACTCAGAAGATATGCCAATTGGAGCGCGAGGAAGGAACCTGTTAGGAGCACTATTTACTGTGAAATCGCAATGTGGATTTGTGCAAAATCCCGCGTTGTCAGAAATTTCAAGAAAACATGGGTAAAGCCTCCACAAGTACTTGGAAACATCCACTGTTGATTAAATATAATGTTTTATTTTATTTTAAACCGTTTATTTCAATTGAAATGTATTTTAAATTATTATTGTAAATTTTAATTTTGCAGTACTCTCATTATTAGTGTAAAAAGTTATTATCCTATAATGTGCAATTTTTTTTACTGAAAATGTAATGTAAAACTTCTACATGGTTTGCCATTAAAATTGGCAGTTTATTGTATATTTTTAAAGGTTTCATTACATATTTAGACATGCGGACTTATTTTGCAATGTAGAATAATTAATTGAAATGCAAAAATTGCACAATGTCGCCTAGGTTTACTTATGAAAATGTAAAAGAAAACAACGTAATATTAATAGTAGGCTATGTTATTTGGATAATTTATTATAACATAAATAACAAAACTCAGTGGACTGTAACTAACTCTGCAATTGTGGTTATCTAGGGTAACCACTATTCATTCCAATAGCACTTCAAAATTTACCTACATGCTATTAGTATTGCAAAAATAATGGTGGTTTACTGAGATAACCACCTTAAAATGTCTGCTTTTTCAGGTGGAAGTATAGGGTAAGGTATACAAAATTAAAATTCACATTAAAAAAATAATACTGTTTGTTAAAATTTTCATTTTAAAAACAGTACTCGTTACAATCAGTATCCAGTAATTTATTAATTAAAATAAATAATGTGTCGTGCATCTGAGGGTCTGACAAGGGTGGTCAGTTCAGATAACCACCAAACCGCTGACTAACACACGAACATTATCTTGCTTTAAAAAGTCACTGTAAAATTACCAGGAGTTGCATTAACTGATATCAGCAATACTGAAATATTTTATGCGTATATATTAATTTTCTTTAGTACAAACGCAAGGAGATTCTAATTGTTACGTTTTGTACTTTCGAGGTTTGGGGTAACATGACTTTACGATAATCATGTAGCATTCTTAAAATAATATAATTTTGTTTATCTTATTTAGGAAATAGAATATATATGATAATTATGACTATTTTCACAAATCCAATAAAGACAAACAAAATAAAGGTATGTGCATCTTTCTACACACCCCCTTCATGGAGAAAAACATTTTCGCCCTGTTGTTGCAGAAAAAAGTAAATGGTCTCGAAAATGTGACGTTTTATGCCATTATACAAAACAGTGTGTTGTAATTAGTCAATAAAGTACTCTTGTTGCAACTGTCTATGACTCGCCGTTAACGTGTAAAAATGCACCCAAACATGTCAGTTTTGGTCGCTAGGCAACACTTACTATACTCAGGGGTACACTATCATTACTGTAACGTGGTGTCACATGATAAATACATTTTGGCACGGACAACGCAGCAATAAAAATATGTGCGTAGTTAGGAAAGGTGCTACACAGAACATAAGACGTGTTTGGTGCCATTTTATCAAGCAAGGGAGCAGAAACAAAGAAATTATGTAGCCAATATTTTTGCATTACTGAAGTTGTTATTGCTCTATTAGAACCTCGGCAAAACGATAGTTGCTTTTTTTTTTGCTTTGGTTTAGTCATTAATGTCAGTTATTGTAATTATAACATCCTGTGGGACGTAACTTCGCGTGTTTATTTCTTTCTTTTAGTACAGTTATGAACAGTGCACAAGTCATTATGGCACTAATACCTGCTTTCATATCTGTATCTGGACTGCGAAGGACTTCCCCAGAACTGAAAAATGTTCCGCTTGTCAAATGTTATTTTACGAAGTGTACATTCATCCGCCCAGCTCATTGCAGCCAATAGCCGGAAAATGTTCATATCTGCCCTGACCAATCACTTTTACCTGGAACTGTTGCTACCACCTCCCTCTGCGGCCAGAAACTCCCCCACACCCGTCACAAACACAATAGGAGGAGGTGACAAAAGTGTGGGCCTGGTTGTCGCTGGTCCTGCTTGTCGTACTACCACATTTCTATTCCTATAAACAGACCCGAGCAATAACTGAAAGGGCATAGGACCAAGAGATCACAGATGTTTTTTTTATTAAAAACATAGAAAATATACATAATGAAAATTTTAGGTTACAGTTCTTGCTAAATTCATGGGCAAATACAAGAATTAGCGACGCATTTATTCAGCGTAATATCTTACGCTGCATTTAATGTATCACAACAGCGATATCATAAGTAATAAATCAGAAAATTATCACTCCTGCAAAATACTTGCTCTAAATAACTGTTTGTTATAGGATATCTCTTGCTTAGTACAATCATATTAACTTACAAACACTTGTACAGTTTTGTAATGTCTTTAGCATTGTGTTATGTCCCTCGCCCTGTCAATATTACTTATATATCAGTCCGGTGTTTGATATGATTACACTAAGAGGGATCACTCCATCAGAATAAAAATACAAGGATTTCACCTGTTTTATATTAATTCTCCATTTCCAGTCAATTTATTTCAACCTACTCTATCACATGTCTTGCCGTAAGGTAAAATAAAAGTTATTTGTACAAATATTTCTATTTAAGTTCTTTATCTACATTCTACCATATGCTCGTTAAATATATTATTTTACTGTCTAATGTTAGACAGAAACAAAGTTATAAATGGGCTATACGTAATTCTTTCGTGAATATTGTAATGTGCCTCAGGGCCACAGTATATAGATTATTAGTGAATTAGACAAATGTTTGTAAAGAAGAGTGGGGAGGATCAGTGTTATTAATTTTAGGAGATATATAGTTGGTAGTATTACAGAGTGAGAATTTCTTTGATTTGATTGTAACTAATATTGGAAGAAATAGGGCTACAGAGTCAGTTCAAGTTGCGTTGGGCTCTGTAGGATCTCAGCTTGTGCATTCAATTTATTAAGAAGTAGTTTCATGGTAAATATGTAAGATTAGTATTTTGATTACGAGCGGATGAGGGTGGAACTAATCGTTTCCCTTCACCCGAGACCAGGGTTGTCAGCAAAGATAAATATGGGGCCCAGCAGGAGTGGACAGTAGCCGCCCCGCTGAGCCAAGATGGCGGACGGTGAAGGGGGGAGCCAGCGTCCCAACTGACAATCACACTTGGCCGTTATGTTTTAAATTTAAGTTATATGTAATAATTAGTAATAAGAAAGGAAAACAGAGTAGTCCAAGTGTCAGGAATTTAAATTAATGTATTATGTTTGCTTCCGAAAATAAAAATTACGTCTAATACAGCCGTAATCGCCTAAGTTCAGTGCGGTTCGTAGGGCAGGGCAGTTTGTAACGAAGCTTCCGATTGGCCGGATCGGAGCTGGGAGAGGGATAGCGTGGCTTGGCTTGCTTTAGCGAGCGTTGGTAGAGAGGAGTGTGGCAGTCTCCGGGGCAGAAGGACGTATCGCGGGGCGCGGGCGTCTGTCCTCCTGGAGAGTGTCATCGTATTGCTCCAGTAAGATTTAATTTGTCGGTAATCGTAGCAATTAAACATGGAATACCGAGCAGTTGCGTACCTCGTCAGTTGTTTTGTGAACTTCCAATCTCCAATCGAGGGAGACGGTACTTATTATTGATCGCTGCTTTATCTCTGCCCTGAGCGAGGGAAAATACGGCTGTGATAGACGCGTGACGAACTTATTTAACGTGTTTGTTTTTTATTCAGAAAACCCGCTGAGCTAGACCGAGGCAAAGAAAGTGACTGTTATCGTGGTGGATATTTGTGAACAACGACAGCAAGAAGAGAAAGGCGGCGGTCACAATATTTTATTCAAAATGCATGTACATAAAAAAGTTATGCATTTGTTCTGAACTTAAACTACAATAAGGTACTATATTATAAAAAAATACATTATTTATGTAAGAATTACAAATTTAACTGCAAAATTTTTATTTTAACTGTTAAAACATACTGAACAAAAAGAGTACAGATATATTATATCAACAATCACACTTATAGTTAAGATATAGTGAGTGAGAGACTTTGGTCAGCACTGAACATCGAGGTCTGTAGCGCTGGTGAGTAGTGACATGAGGTGACTTCGGAGCAGCACCGGAATGATAGGGCGGAGGAAATGAAAGTTCCCCTAGAAAACCCGCCGACCAACGTTACGATTCCTACATGCGAAGATCCGGGGACCGACCCCGCCGGGAGTTGAACACGGATCTTTTTGGTGCGAGACGAATGGTCTGACCATCCTGCCACCGCGGCTCCTAGTTGAGAGTGAAATTCATTGGTACATATTACACACATGCATAGCAAGAAGCGTTACAAAACTAAGTTTTGAAAATAACGAAAATAAACAGTAATCATGCAACAAATGTGACACAACATATGCATTGCTTGCGCAAATAACGTGCGAAATATTATTAATCATGTTTCCACATTTAAGTTACGTCAACATTATCGTTATAGGTAATTGTAAGATAGACGTAGGTTTCTATAAAAATTCTACAAAATAATAAAAGCACAAAATGTGTGCGTGAAAATTTATTTGGACGAGATTACACGGAATAAATTTTTTTAAAACTTAATATTACAATTTGTCAGTAACGAAATTTATAAAATAGCAATTTTGTTGTTAGTTTTGAACAAAATTAAATGTTCCTTGCGATTAAATGAAATCGACTAATGCCTACAAACACGCGCAATTAAGGTGGCTGTCTGGGTCCGCGACTAAATGTGATACAGACGTCCGGCTCTTACCGCTTTACACGAAAAGAATTAATGAAATCGTAGATTTCTCTTCGTACGAATAGAAAAGAAGCATCATTTTAGCCGTGTATACCAATATTAAGCCCTTAATGAGATTACGAATACATTATTTCGACCGATGAAAAGTGCCAAAATGGCCAGTTTGGCACATGATTTTAACATAGTTGAAACACTTGCGTGGGGTTCTAACGGGTATAGGCGGGTGGCTGGAACTTTGGTCTGCAAAGTTAAACTATACAATAATAGGGTCGTCGCTTTAAATTTTTTGACGCATGTTTTCTCCCGCACGTCTGTACGCCGTTGTGCAGTTGCCGTAAGGTGCCGCCCTCTTGTCGCTTAGGCGCGGCTGAGATGAAGGAAAGACTGAAGAGAAGAGGACGCGAAGGCTCGGGTTGATGCGGGGGACGGGTGTATACCACTTATACGAATGTTTGTTTCTCCGAATCGCTTCTTCCCTGTTTCCAGAGGAGAAGGGCCTGCCCCCACTCTCAGCTCATTGTCTGTACTCGCCCCTCCCAACCTCCCGCAGAGCGCACCAGTAGGAATGTCAGCAAGACACAACAACGAATACCCACTGACCTCCCACTGTGCGAACTGTTCCGAGATCTCATCTGGAGAGCTGTTTCAAATATTTTACTATAGTCTAAGTTTACTGGATAAAGCACGTAAGTAAAACTGTGCTTTAAAGTTACCGCTAATGTCGAGATAAATAGCTGTACTTTATTGTATCCTTCGCTATAATACAATTGCAATGGATTTGTACAAAATTTCCTATTTGATTGCGTTAGAAAACAATAAATATGTCGTTGTTACCCATACAGCAGTTCTTCACTTCCGTGGCATTCAATAAAACATAGATTGAATAGTTGTTATTCAGAATTATCCTTAGTGTAAACTGAATATCTAAGGTCATTAAATATTTTCAATTTATTTTAAGAAATTTATTTAATTGTTTGAATG
>PNEQ01051149.1:0-25443 GCA_003012365.1 Medauroidea extradentata
AATATTTGTATGTGCCTACATTCGTGTCATTAGTTGCTTCGTCTATACAAACGGAAGATAAAGACTCGTCTCATTGTGTCTAAAACAGAAAATTACGTAAAATAAATTAATATTTCGTAGAGTTATTTTTCTAGCATGAAATTATTGATGCATTTATAGAAATAAAAAAATATTAGTTTTTGGCGAGTTTCGAACCCGAATAATTACGTTAGCAAGCAAGCACGCTACCGTAGCACCACGAGTACTATATGAAGCGACGTCTAAAAATATAGTATTTACTGTATGTAAGGTGCAAAATCCAGTTTTTCGATTATTATGACATTTCCTTTTGTGTTAGGTCGAGTTAGTCACACTAACATCGTTTATGCTAATATTAAGATTATTCTAGCATGCTCATTAACATTTTAAATCCCCTATTTATCACAGAAACTCATATTTTGTAAGTCGAGTTAGACATTCGAATAGTCGCCATCTTGTCGGCCAACGGTGCTCACTTCGTACACTTATTTCGTATACGAGTTCGAGATAGTGGAGCATACATCTTTTCAACTAGGCCAGTTCGTATGCGAATCTGACCATTCGAAACGACTCGTACACGAACGCTCGAGCTGTGTTTTCCAGCATAGGCCCCCAGCAATATGTGAGCGTATCACAAGGGATGCAGTGTTTGCTGGCACCTGTAGGCATTCAGCGGAGCTGCTGGACGTGACAAATGAACGTGTGTCAAAGTGTTCAAGGTCGTGTTGCTGGACAATACTTTCCTCGTCGCTCGCACGCTGCCAGAAGCTGAGCTCGACACAACACGCCCACTGCCTCTAGCGCGGTAAAGTAAACAGTTTTAAAGCTCTGAATATTTCTTCCTTTAATTCATTGTGTATACATCCACTGTGCATAGCCTTTTAGAGTAGACATAGAAGTAGAAGTAAAAAATGTAGTAGTCTTTAAATTATTATTTACAGTGAGGATGCGCATGATAAACTGAAGCATTTTGAATGTAATACTGCCTTCTAGAATACTGAGCGTTTTCCGTTGCTACACTTTTTAAATTAGAGTGTTTTGGATAGTACTTCGACGCACATGTGTGCGTTCCACACTCTCATTTGGTACGAGTCTAAATTTCTTGGTCTTTTAAATGTAGACCTTAGACAACGTATTTAGTGTCTGCTGCCAAAGACCCACTTTTTTGAGACAGTGTCACATTATGATTAGAGATGATGGTATATCACGAAAATGTTTTGTGCCAACACATCCTTGAAAACACTGTAGTTTCTTGTGACATGTGTGGTTGGGTGCTATACGTCTGACAGACCAATAACAGGCATCAAATATTACAATATCGGGATTCTTATTGGCTCAGTCAAATAGGATAACAGCTCCAAGTACAAGCTAAAGTCAGTAATCTTCTGGTAAGCTGAACGTGTGTTGAAATCCAGCAAACAGTCAAGTTTTCCCGCGAAAAACTATCATCTCTAACTATGATTATGTATGCCTACTACTAGTACGTAGCTCCCTTTGTGCAATGACGTACGTCCAAAAAAATTGTTCAATGTACTATACCTCTCTTTTATTATAATGGGACTGCAGTTGTCAAGGACAAATAAACACAACTAAGGGCCAGTTACATATTATGCATGACACACGGTTGCTCGAAGTCCAAACTGCTAGAGAGTAAATACGAAAAATTTGCTCGTTCCTGGCAGTTCACCAGTATCTATGACAACGCAACTGTCACTAGTGTGCGACAAAACGGTGCGGTGGCGAGCTCTTCTTTTATACGCTATTTACAGTAAGGCCATTGTTGTTTTTCTGCCACTCATTAACCATAAACATAGTAGTATAATATACTATAAGTAATTATCGTATTGTATATATTTCACCGCACTTAAAAGTATAAAATATATATTCGATTATTATTCTTCACAGATCCGACCGCTTGGCTCCGTGGTTAAGAGCTCCTGGCTGCTGGGCCGAGGGTCCGGGTTTGATTCCCAGCCGGGAAGGTCAATATTTACAGGACTCAGAACTGGGTATTAAGTTGTCTCATCTTCATACTGTGGGAGACAATGGCGAACCACCGCAGAATCACCTCGCCTAGTCCGCCCATGGGGAGGGGGGTGTGGTTTTCATTACAAGGCGTCCTCCCCCCCTCCCCCCGTCGCCCACACAAATCCCTTGGTTCTAAACCTGAACACCAATAATAACCGGCATCATTCTTGACAGGACGAAGTTGTCGACAGTACGTCCCTCGTGGCACTTAGCGCACTTTCCGACCCGGAATATCTAAGAATACAGAAGCGAAATGTGGCGGACCCGAGCCACACCAGTCAGCAATATGGCGGCACTGGTCAGCTATAAGGATGGAAGCTGTTTGTCCAATAGTGGCTGTTGACGAACACACTAGAGTAAGTCCCCACCAACAGGGAACATTTCACAGCAAGCCGTGACCAACCAGACCCGTGGTTCGTGACTATTGAGTCGATAACCGACGGATAACCACCACGCCATTTCGCTTCTGTATACATTACCCAGTCTGCGTCTCTGAAAACGGTGATGGTTCTTTCTGCCAACAAGGACTGCAACTTTCTACCAGGTCGCCTCGACTCTGCAGGGTTCGTGCACGCAGGCTTTCCCGGCCACGACAGTTTCCTTGGCTACAACGAACCGTACGTGCGTACGTGAGTAACATGTACCATGTATGAGAGTAAGGCAGGAAGGCTGTCTCCCAGCTGGAAGAAGGCTCTGGCTTTCACCGCAGACACCCTCCGACTACGACAAGCTACTGAGCTTACTCCAGACCCTGCGTCCTCGTGCACATATTTCCGTGCTATTTTTTTTGAAGTTTTCAGTTAGTTACAATCAGGAAGTCGAGATAAATTTGCAGAAAATGTTTAGTATAAAATATGTTCGACATCGGTAAATGTACAACCTTGTTGAGGACCTGAAAAGGGTATACACGGGTGTAACGTTTTTTAATGATATTCCTTAGCAAAAATAACTACTGAATGTTGTGTAGTTTTCCAATAAACACATTAAGAGAAAGCATAATTCACTGACCGCTGTTCTTTATATTTAAAATTAATAAATTAAATTAATTAAAATTGATGAATTAAATATTTTAAAGCGTAGTTCCCTGTATGTATTTTTTTAATACTTGATTTAAATAGGTGGTCATCTTCAGAATATTGAGAAAAATATGACGACTCCCTGCCCAAAGGTGCTTTTCGCGTTCGAGACGCAGAAGTCAGGGAGCTATAAGCGTCATTTTGGCACGAACTTCTAATGCCTAACAATTGCTACGCTCGTTAGTCGTGAACTTGAGTGCTTTCTCGCCGTTGCCATTGTGCCCCCGTGGCACTTTCAGCAGTCAAACCTGCACTTATATGTTGAACAGCATGCAGCAAAGTTCAATGTAGGTTTCTATAGCAGTTTGCTTGTATCCTATAAATAGGGCCACGAGTGTTTCGCGTATTCATCTGGCAACAGCCTAGACTTCTCAGTTATATACGTGTACCGGCTGAAGTCGAATATCCATTGGCTTCTAACAGAACAAACTTGTAGCATGTGATATCTCCACGACTTGATTCCCTATTTATAAGGGCCGGGAAATTTCGCGGATTCAATGACCTGTAGGCTAGAATCCATTATACTATGCACACTTAAGCTCCTGCTATTCGTTCATGTCTGTTGTTCCACTGAGTAGCAGCTAGTGAACAAATGGTCGGGGCTTGAGTATGCATAGGACAATGCATTCTAACATGCAGGTCATTGAACCCGCGAAATTTTCCGGCCCTTACCTGTTTATAACTGGCTTGCAGTCGTCAAATGTGTGTTAAAACCACTCTCGTCTAATCACAGAACGAAGAGTGAAGTATACGTTTTTGACTTTCAACCTGACCTAGAATCAATACGCGAAATAATCGTACCTCTACCTATAAATATACTTTGATCTTGCCATTTTAAAGCGAACTGCCTACGAAAAAAACTGACGCTTAGAGGTGATTATGCAAGTGGCGAACTCGCAAGAGTCACTATTAGTGGCTGCAAGCTCCCAAGCCGATATCGTTCTTCATATTCTCATTACACAGCATTAAAAGCTGTTCAATGGTTGATGTAGAAGTGTATAACTCTTAACTCTGTACCAAGTAGCAGAAAATTGTAGTACAAATTGTCGTCTTACATATGTTTTATTATTGTCCATTTACAGATTATGTTATCAGCACGAAGCCTTCCATAATGTGCATTGTAAACTGTAGCCTAATTCAAAAAGTTAAGCAAATGTAGCCTACCTATCAAAGTCTGGAAATATTCCTTAGAAATTTTCCCCTTATTAACTGAAAAATCAGCTGCGGGCGTAAACAAAGAAAAAACTAAATAAAAATCAGCTAGTACCTTGCCCAACCTTACTTCTAGCATATCCCTGCCACAGAAGATTCAACCAACCGGATGGATGAATCCGTAGTCCAAATGAAACTAAGGGGCTTAAAACATCGTTGTTTTATTGGTGGAAAACTTGTAGGTCGCTTAGATATCTGTGTATCACTTTGAGAACTAGATTTTGTGATTTAATTGTGCGCAAAAGCCATTTAAAGCTCCGTTGGAGAAATCGGAAAGTATTTTTTGCAAGTAGTGTTATGGAAGTACGCAACAATAATCCACTTTTATACCAGTATGTTGTAAACCCGTATAAAAGCACTGCTACAAATTTGTAACCCACTGCAATAATATTCAACAACTTGTAAGGCGACTTCCTTACGAAGGAACGACAGCATTTAAGTCACATTTTCCTTTTTTAGGAATAAAACGTATTTAAGTTTCATTATTAAAATTCTGACCATGTTCAAGCACAGAGTATAAATCTGTGGTTTACTTAATGTAAGCATTGATGGACTGTTTCAAATGGAGTAACAGAATTAGAATAAATTACTTGAGACGTCATAAATTTTATCAGTAACTAATTATCAGCCAGTCATTAAATGTGTAGTATTCTAACGAGGTTAAACTTTTAAAAAAGAAATTTTAAAAAAAAATGCGTAGGCTACAAAATACATAATTCTAAAATAGTGAACACTTCCTCCTTTATGACTCTCTTTGTATAAATAAGAAAAAGCTTTATGTAATTGATAGCGACCAGAAAAGTTCGCGTTTTCTTTAAGACACAAGCTAGAAAGTTCATGTCGCTTTTGCAGTTGGACCTTGGCTTGTTTACCACTTGTTGGAGGCCCAATCGTGTAGTATCACAGTGTCAGCGAGCAACGGGCCGCTGTCGTATGCTTCAATACACAGATATTCTTGTAGGCTAGCGTACACGTCAGTACACATGCAAATTTTTCCGGTCTGACCTACAAATTTCGCGATATTATTTGGCGACAGGCTGGAATCCACTGGTCTATACTCTCCGGAACACACTCCCTGACGTTACATGCTCCGGACCTTCCTATATTTGTGTCTCCTTGCTACATGATAGTAGGTACTTTACATGTGTCCTTGTATCATTGACTCAAATAGTATTTCCGGCTCGTCACACAAACTGTCAGCCAGCAGAAGAAGGCAGATGAACACACAGTAACTTGGAGTCCGGTCTGCTGGCAGATAATAACGTAGTGGCTTGCGTCTTATATGACAGGAGGATGGATTTGTAGTTTAAAACCGAATATCAAATATTTAGTAACGGCGCACCAGAGTTATAATTGGCCCAGTTAGATGGGTGACATGCGGATAATGAAAGAATAATGTCGTCAGATATGGACATGTTATATTGAAGCCTAACAGTCAAGTTTTCCCGCTGTAATTCAATGTCGCTAACGATTTTACCGAGTTGTCATCTAGACTGTAAGGTTTGTAAACAGCTCTTGGCCGAGTTAGGACAGTGAATGACGAGGTAGGATGTTGACGCAGCAGCAGGTGCCTCCTGGTTGCAGTGAGAGGAAGACATTGTCGCACACCTGGGTGTCGTCTGTTGTGTTGACGGCGACCCAGTAACAGCCGCGGGGTCGCACACTTTCTCTCACCTTCACCTTGCCCCTGCAACTGCAAATATCCCCGCCCACCCTCTCTCTCTCACACCTCCCTTGCCACCTGTACCTGCATGCTCATTATAATAACTACCCACCTCTCAGCCTCTGCCTCCAGGCTTACTGTACATTGACGTCATTCTTACGTAGCGCGCTTAAGCCCGTGCTAAAATCCAAATAACCATAACCGCTGTTACTATTGCCAAAGTAATCAAAGAAACATCTTGCTACAACTAACATAAAACTTCCCACATGTTTACACTTTACTGTCCAATCAAATTTCACTGTCCAACGAGGGGCCACGGTGGCCGAATGGTCAAACCACTGGCCTCCCACCAAAGCGATCCGGGTTCGGCGGGGTCGGACGATGCCTCTGGTCGGCGGGTTTTCTCAGGGAGCTCCCGTTTCACTCGCCCTCTCATTCCGGCGCTGCTCCATACTCACCTCATGTCGTCCCTCACCAGCACTAAAGACCTCGATGTTGAGCGCTAACAAAAATCTCTAACTCACTCATTGCCCAACGAATTATTTTTAAAATCTTAGCTTCCTGTACGTCGGTGAACATAGTATACAAATTACTTTTCCTCGCGTTTTTATTTACATTAACATTTTGCTATAAAGCCTATAAATAATATATTGTTGTTGTTATCTTTCCTGCAATACATATAAGTAGAGACATGAACTTTTCGCGAAAAGAAATTTGCCTTACTTAGTGTCAGTGACTTGTGTGCACGTCTGCAGACTTGCTTCACGGTCAGAGATTGGATGTTTTGACATTCGTGTGTCGTGGGTAGAGACATGAACTTTTCGCGAAAAGAAATTTGCCTCACTTTGTGTCAGTGACTTGTGTGCACGTCTGCAGACTTGCTTCACGGTCAGAGATTGGATGTTTTGGCATTCGTGTGTCGTGGGGTTTTGCACGAAAATCACAGACGTGTAGTGCTACAGTAACCTTATTGTGATTGGTATAGTCAAATGAGAAACGTCACAGTTCAAAGGCACGCTGCCAATATCTATGAAGCAGAACTGCAGACATGCACATAAGGTACTGGAACAAAGTGGGGCAAAATTCTTTTCGCGAAAAGTTCATGTCTCTACATATAACTATGGACGAAAATGACATGCGAATTCGAATGAAAGAGAATTGTGATCGGCTACCCATTAATTCTAGCTAAACAAAGTTGACAGTTCGCCGACATGTCATGCGACAATGCAGTGCACATCGTTATGACTTTGGTTATTAGCACGCGCCATATCGCAGAATGAGTTCAGTTCTTACTGTCATTGATATGCCTATAGTTACGGTTATTTCGACCTTCGGCATATTTTGCTATATTCCACCTTAGGTTGGTTGGGCAGTTTCGTTAGGGGTTGCATACTAGTGTCGAGTGTTCCAGGGCAACGACGTAAACCGTGTGTGTGATGCCCGGAGCCTGGATGTTATAAGAAAACCCCATAATTTTTACAGTTCTGACAAACGCTTCGCGCATTTAAAAACAGAATATAATATACGGAAATGCAATTTTTCTGTGAAAGTGAGCCCTTAGCCCTTTCCTGTGAGTTACGTACAACTCTAACGTGCTTATTTATTTGTTTCTTATAGCAATTAAGGACAAAGGAACGTTACAAGTTATAAAAACATTAGCTGTTGTGGGGCTCACCTGGCTGAGCTTACTTTCTAGCGCGCCGAAAGCAGAGAACAGCTAAGGGCGCCACATACAAACACGCGCTTCAAATGCGTTGTATAACGCCAACAAATATGTTTCTTACCAAACTATTCCACAAGTGGCCATTGTGCTAATGTACGAGAAGAAAAAAAAAACACCTCGGACAAGGTCGGAATGTTATTGTACCTTATACAATGCTAATTAAAAACACTGTTTCTGAGCCCTCCAAAATTATCTAAAAACAGCCACTTTTGTCAGCCGTACTTTAAAATGTACCAACCCTATATGTGTGAAACTCAGAATCGTATAATGAACTTCCCTACAGACTTTCCACCAATAAAATTGTATGCCCTCCGCTTACAGTCCCACAGTAAAAACTGTTCGGCGGGAATCTTGTATAGTCCAACGTTTGGCTCGTTGTGACGATGCGGCAATTTTCCGCGCTTCAAGGTCACCCTTCTAGCGGCGTCGCTTCTGAACCTCTGAAGATCAAATCAAAATAGATGTAGGTAGACAACGCCCGTAAGTATCACTCAGTAGAGATGATGGATTGATGGTATATCGCGAAAATGTTTTGTGCCAACATACTCTTGAAAACACTGTAGATAATTGCAACACATATGACTGGGTGATATACGTCTGACACAACGTAGCTGTCTGCAGACCAATAACAGGCATGGAATATTACAATAGCGGTATTGTTATTGGCTCAGTCAAACAGGGAGACAGCTACACGTACAAGCTAAAACCAGTAATATTCTTGTAAGCTGAACGTGTGTTGAAACCCAACAAACAGTCAAGTTTTACCGCGATAAACCATCATCTCTATAAAGTAGATACGCATATCTCGTCTCATCCTAGCTTCTGGACGCAAGTCACTGAACTGGCACGACTTCTGCGTGCGGTCTTCTCACAGGTAACTCGCCTCTACGAGACATTCAGTAGTGATCCTACACAACGTATTTTTAAAACATTTACCCAGTTATAATTTATTGGTTTGTGGCCATTCGCCATTGATCATGTTTTGTTGACCAAACCTGTACTGAAAGACAAAGTGACAAAGTGCAAAAAACGCACAAAAAATCACAGAAAACAAAAGAAAAACTATTCCAGAGGAATTCCGCAAGTGTGTGTGTATGTATGTATGTATGTATGTGTGTGTATATATATATATATATACACATACACATATACTTTTTGCGTTTTTTGTACTTTGTCACTGTGTCTTTCAATGCAAGTTTGGTCAGCAAAACATGAGCAATGGCGCATGTCTACAAACCAACACATTCTAATTGTGAACTCCCATTGCAACAAACATTTAAAAATCTCATTTACTACCAGGCTGTTTATAACCAAAAATAACAGAAAAACGCCCGTCTCCGTCCTTTTCTTCTGTAAATATCAATGGAGTATCTGAAATGGGTAGACTCTTGTGTAACGTTGTTGAAATGCTATTTCTAAGCTCTACACGCCGATCGGCGGCCTGATGCCATCGTAGGGTTGGCATAGTTTTAAAATGTTCGAGGGTGTAATTGCTCGTGAACAACCTATGATAACCCGCACTGAGATGCATATCCTAGGTGGAAAAAATTCGTGGAGTGGGGACTTCTGAATAGATCCAGAGCGTTTTACGAAATAAAAATTTGTAACATATTACTGACAGAAAGCAGTGATTGAAAAAAAAACCGTGTTCTATGTGAGAAAATCCACCGATCATCGGCAAAATCCGGCATGATTTGCATGCACAGAAATACAGACTCGTATACGGCGGGCATGGAATGAGGATTGATATGGTGGAGGCAGATACAAACTAAAAACACTGTCTTTGACACAACGAAATTTTTATTGCGAAAAAAGAAATTGTTGATTAGAAAAAGGAACCACTTGTCAGCCAAGTATTAATTTACAAGAGAGAGGAAATTTGAAGTAGTGATATAATCAGTGAATAGTTATTTTTTGTTGGTAATCAAAACATTCTCTTAGATCTATTAAAAGCAAGATAAAACATATTTTCGTTTATTTGTGTGGGTAGAAAGTAATTTTGCTCGTTTTAAAAGTCTCATACGGTTATCTCACCAAGATTAATCAAAAAGTTAATTTCAGATTCAGCTGACAAAATGTTTCTTTCACTTACCGAACTACCTGTTGCAAAATTTGCTATATATTTTTGTTTGGACAAGTTTTATGTTGAAGAAAACTTTTGTACCTAACCTAACACATTGTTTTTCAATCATTTCTTTGCTGTAATAAAACAGTTTATATTACTCATATTAAAAGCTGTCGACGGCCACATTAGCGCTATTTAGCGACAGCAGACTAAACTCGAAACTGTTGTAGACTTATGATTTCTCTTATTGGCCGACGCTGTCTCGGCTTTCATCAGAGAATGTTTCTATCTAGTAATTAAAACTTGAACGATAGAGTGACCATTTACTACAAAGCGACCACAGAGGAATGTGTCATCACATTCATGGCCAATGGAATTCAAAATCAAGCACGTACAGAGCTGTGAAGTATACTCAGCTTCAAAACAATAACGCGAACTTTACAGGTCCTAACTAATCGCACAGCGACAGACGTGAATGGGAAAATGACAAGTTCTCATAGAGCCTCCACGCATGCAATGAGAAGTGAACCTTACAACCACAGCAGCCAAGCTCGCATAGAACCGTCAAAACAGTGCATCTGACGACAAAGAGTTTGGTTTCGTGAGACGAAAACTAACTATGGTTTTTGTTGCTGGTGATAAACATGACCTCGAGCGTGCACGGCCACTATATGTTGTGGAAACATTCCCAATATCAACATCTTTGCTTGCCCCACGCTGTATGTTTGGTTGGCTGCGCCGTGCTGCTGCGGGAAAACTAGCAAGTGACCTTCTGCATCAGTATTAACAAGTTGAGTAACTTTGTTTTTTTTTTCTAGTTGGTTGAATTCATGTGATAGTTTAAGGATATCATCCGATGTTGGTGAAAAGACTTGTTTCAATGCATTACCATACTATCCGTGACTCTGCCTCCAAGTCAGTGATTGGTACAGATACGTGATTTCCGCGAAAAGAATTCTGCCCCAGCTTGTTTCAGTACCTTGCGTGAACATCTACGCCTCTGTTCCATGGTTATTAGCAACGTGTCTTTGTGCAAAGAAGTCTCTCATTTGGTAATCAGGACAAGGTTACTACACGCCTGTGATTTGCGGGTAGAAGCCCTAAGATGTGTCAGAGTAACAACATACAATCACTGAGTACGAATCAGAGTGCATACGTGTACGTACGAAAATGAAACAGGTACGCTCCGAATTCTTTTACGCGAAAATCAGGGGTCCCTGCTCACTCTAGCGCATTCTGGCGTTTTACCCGGAAATCATACACGTGTGGTGTCGTACTAACCTTACTTACTGTGATTGGCACAAATGAGCGACGCCTCTGAACAAAGACACGATGCAAGTGAAGCAGGACTACAGACGTGTACGTAACGCATTAAAACATGACGCAAAAAAAACTTTACAACAAAATATGGGGTCCCTATAGGATGCAAAAGACTGAATCGAAACCAGCGGCACAGTAAAACTACGCAAAATGATGACCATAAGGAACTAATTCGTAGCAGAATTAATGCGGCCGCCTACCTCTCGCTTCAATTGCGTTGCAGCGTGTTCGTAAACAGGTTTTCTCTACTATATAACTCCACTTGTATCCACTGTGCCAGCGTACGAATAGAAAACACACTCCAGACAAGGTCGGAATCTCATTGTTAAGACACTACACTCATTAAAAATGCTTTTTCTAAGCCCTCCAACACGGCTAAAAAAGACTTTGTGAGACTGTCGTACTTCATAATATACTTACCGGATATTTGTGAATATTAGATCGTGAAGTGCACTGAACTTTGCTACAGACTTTCCACCAATAAAATTATATGGGCACCGCTTACTGTCCCGTAGTAAAAACCGTTTAACGGGAACCTTGCACGTAATTTCAGAGCTTCGCTCGTTGAGGCAATGCGGCATTTGATATGCGTTTCAAGGTCACCCTTATATCTCCGTCACTTCCGAGCCTCTAACGCGTAGGTAGGCTGCGCCCTTAAACCTGACGGTATCCAAACGGAAAAAGAATACAAGGAATCTGGTTCCGAAGTGTTACTATTGTCAGATGCGTAAGATCGTAGCCATCTTCAAAATGGCGCCCAACTTACAGTTTTATTGGAGGAACTAATAAAAAAATGTATTTGGGCAAAATTTAAAGGCATACCAGGAAAACTAGCGAGTTCACTGACCTATAAGTTAACCAACAAGAATATCTGTGTAGTCAAACAGACAGCAAATTGTTCACTGGCTGCACGCTGTCACAGTGACATAACATTATCGGACCTGCATTTACTGACTTCTCATTATTGTACAAGCGGCCTACGGAAGTGGTCAAAAAGTCAAAAAGCCAATTTAGAAACTGGCACGAACATAGAGCTGTTTAAATACTAGCTAGTGCCAAAATAAACTGATTTTTTTAGGTCCCTATTTAAAGGGTATAACTAGAGATGATGGTATAGTCCGAAAAAGTTTTGTGCCAACATACCCTTGAAAACACTGTAGTTTCTCGCAACGTATATGACTGGGTGATATACGTCTCACACAACGTAGCTGTCTGCAGACCAATAACAGGCATCAAATATTACAATAGTGGGATTCTTATTGGCTCAGTACAATAGCGCCAAAGGTCTACGTACAAGAAAAAGCCAGTAATAATAAAAAAAGCTGAACGTGTGTTGAAATCCAACAAACAGTCAAGTTTTCCCGCGATAAACCATCACATCTAGGTATAACTAGAGACGGGAAAAATTCGCTGGTTCACTGACATGTAAGCTAGCCTCCAAGAACATGTGTGTATTCTAGCAGACATTATCTGCTCACTGGCTGCTCTATGACGCAGTGATATGTGTCTGCATTTAGTTGCTTCTGTACTATTGCCTAAGCCTCGTCCAGGAAGTGTCAAATAAGTAGAGGTACGTACATTTCGCAGATACGTTCCAGGTCAGGTTGAACGCCAATTATGTATACTTCATTGTCATGTCTGTGACTTGCTGGCGGCTGTTACGAAACGCGTTTGACTACTGCAAGCCAGTAGTAAATAAGGAAATAATGCGATGTGCTATCGCTTGCTACCTCCTTGTACGGTTATAAGTAGGGCCCGGTAGTTTTCGCGAAAAGATTTTTGCCTCACTTTGTTTCAGTGTCTTACGTGCGCACCTGCATCTCTGCTTTGTGGTCAGTGATTGGATGCCTTAACACACAACGTCTGGAGGTTAAACCCGCAAATCACAGACGTGTTGTGTTCCAGTTATCCGTGTACTGATTGGCACAGTCAAATGAATAGCAACTCTGCACAAAAACACTCTGTCAATAATCATGAAGTTGAGCTGCAGGTGTACACGTAAGGCACTGAAACAAAGTGGGGCAAAAATCTTATCGCGAAAACTATCGGGCCCTAGTTATAAGTAGAGCCACGATTTTGTCGCGAAAAGATTTTTGCAACATTTTGTTTCGGTGTCTCGCGTGCACCTCGGCAGCTCTGCTTCACGGCTATTGGCAGCGTGTCTTTGCTCAGACACGCCCCTCATTTGACTGCACCAACAACAATGAGGATATTGTGACGCAATACGTCTGTGATTTGTTTGTAGAACCTCAAGACGTGTGACAGTTAAAACGTCCAATCACTGACCGTGAAACAGAGTTGCGGATGTGAACATGAGGCATGGAAACCAAATGGTGCAAAAATCTTTTCACCATAAAATCGTGGCCCTAGTAATAAGCCGATTGTGGCCAGTGGGTGTATAGGACTGACAAGTCTAGGCTGCTGCCAGATGAATCCGCGAAATTGACGTACCTCTAGCAATAAGTCACGGGCCTATTTCTAAAGTGGCACGAACATACAGTTGTGGAATTCTAGATCGGAGTCAAAAGAAAACGCGAATTTTTCAGGTCCGTAGGTATAACATTTTCTGTACGAAATTTTTTATTTCGACTGTAAAAAAAATACATTCGTTCATAGTACGTTAGAAAAAAATGGGCAAGAGTATCGCCTTATAGTTCCTCACTAACTCGTTACTTTACTAGACGAACTCATAAAATACTTTGACGTACAGTAAACGCGGTACAGCAGCGTAAACAATACAAATATAACAAAAAGCCGCAACAAATATATTAAGAACGCCTCCTTGCTGGAGGTGCATTGCGCATCCGAGGCACGAACTAAATAGTTATACAGATGTGAAATGGCGTGGCGGCTTATACGGGCGAACTTCGCCTCTTATTAGCTGCCGAAGACTGTTGATTCCAACCCCGTGCCTGTTTGGCTTCTGCCTGTTACGGCAGATTGCTATTGTCCTGACTGCCGACTAGCCTTACGCCATGTTGCTGGCCGGCGAAGCTATTATTCTGGCGTGCGTGGTCGAGTTTGCAGTCCTACCGGCTATTTAACTTCTGTATTCTTAAATATTCTGTGTCCGAGGCCTAGAAAAGTGCAAGCGCTAAAGACGACCACGCCACCAGCTTATCACACCCAGTGGCAGCTCGTGGGTTGTTGCCAGGTGGGGCTGCAGACAGTCGGAACTGTGCACTCTTGATGAACGCGCCGTAGACCAACGATCATGAAATATTTGCCGGCTACTAGATGTGTTGTGACCACTCAGTAGTAAGGGGCAGCTGCACATCAGCGTGTAAGTGATTGTAGAGTCAACCAGCGCACAATACTGTACAACTCTTGGCAGCTGCAGCCCCACCTGGCAACAACCCACAAGTCACCACTGACACACCTTATTCTAGCCTCTAAGCCCAAGTCACTGAACTGGCGCGCAATATTACCGCCAATCAGTGTGCACGTACGACACAAACAAGTGTATAATTGTATGACGCAATATTACATAGGCTATAACTAGAGATGGTGAAATTTCGCGAATTCAATGACCAGCTTGTTAGAATCAAATATCGTATGCGTACTTAAGCCCTGCCTATTCGTTCATTGTCAGCTGTTCCATGAGTAGCAGCTCGTGAACAAATGGTCGGGACTTGTGTATGCATAGGATAGTTGATTCTAACATGCTGGTCATTGAATTCACGAAATTTCACCATCTCTACACATAATTATAGCTGTTGTATACGTATTTTGCTTTTCCCCATATTCCAAAATGACCGCGATAACCCTACGTTCGCCTATCATCCTGAGGATGTTACTGAAGCACCTGAAACAGCTTTACACACGTGTCACTCTATTGAATGATATTCCTAAGTACAAATCACTCATGTTGGCGAAGCCGGCCTACGTAGCGTAGTCTGTTAGGCGCCTGGTTGCGGTGCGAGAGGTCCTGGGTTCGAATCCCGGCTCGAGCATAGATGTTGTGTTGTCCCTTCACTTCACCCTCATCGGCTCTTGACACCTCGTTGTTAAAAGGCCCTTAACCCTCTCACCTTATCTCACCCCGTAGACGAACAGTTTGTCGAAATTGACGAAGCTGTGCCCAACGTTTGACGTCCTGGGCCACCGTAACTCCGTAACTGTGACGTTCGACATGAATATACAAAATACCGGTAACTTGCGACACGCAACTTTAGTCAAACACCGAATTGAATGAATTTGTAAATACTTCATACATAGTTTCCTCTATTGAAACTAACTTAAATAAACAATTTACAAAAAAAAAACTGATAAAAATTAATGTTACAATTTCTTGGCCTAATTTTAAAAAAAATATATCTTGCCGCTAAAGAGTTAAAATAAGTAAAAGCTACTGAAACATAAAATGTCCTGTCGGAATCTTTACTAGCAGGGTTGTGAAAGCTGTGGAAGAGATTATTGTGGATTATCTTTACGTTCAATAACTGGTGTTGTTTCAAGATGAAGTGGTGGGCGGACACCAGTGTGGTGTAGGGCGTGGTGGTACAGGACCACTCAACATACGTCCAGCAAACACCGGTGTATCTGGGGGCAACTTTCAAAACCCCCGTCCTTCAAGACGGCTTAAATGGCTGAACTACATTATAGGGGAGAGATTTCCCCTGCCAAGAAACATAATCACGTAAAAGAAAAAGAGCTACCAGAATGTAGCAGGTTGTAACTAACAAGATCCAGCCATAAACCTGTCCCTCGCCCTGGGTACAGTCTATTCTGCGAAAGAGTGTACTTAATCTGACAGATATACAACTGTACACTCTAAAACACTTTCTTTGTCATAACAAAATTTTTGTAGCTGGAAATTACTACTAAGGTAGTTAATTTAAAAAAAATATTTATGATGAAATTAGTAACGATATTTTCAACACAAGCTTTGTGTGGGAAAATTATATTGTCTTTGCTACTAAGAAACTGATACCATTTTCAAAGAAAAGTTTTTACAGCAAAAAGGTAGCAAGACCAAACATTCGTTTTTAATTTATTTTTATGTACGGCAAAGATTCGTTTACCGCAACCTAAATGTAGCCTGCTTAAAGAAAAATACTGTTGTAAAGAAAACGTTTTTACTTTGTAGTTTTCTGTGATCCTCTGAGCATGGACGTTTGGTTTCCTAGTTATTTTTATATTTATAAAATCGTTTTACACACACTATCTGATGTAGTAAGCCAAGTGAGGATAGCCGCCTACCATGCGCTTCAGAAGCGTCATAATGTGTGGGGAAATACTTATTTTGCAAAATTATTTCACATGTGTCCATTGCGCTAAAGTACTAAAGTAAAAACACTGTTACGAAACCAGCCAACATAACTAACGGCCTTTTCAGACTGCTGTACTTCAAAATGTACAAACCGGACTATGTGGAAAACAGATAGAAAAGTGAACTGAACTTTGTTACAGACTTTCCGCCAATATAATTGAATGGTCTCCGCTTAAGAGTACTGTGTACCGGTTTCAGTTTTCCGCGTTAGACGCGCGGGAACAGCGGAGTGATAAGAGCCAGAGTACCACTCTCGACGATAGGCACATGGTCCTTATTCCCAGCGCGCTGAACTGGCGTGCGATGTTTTCATAGAACTCATTTTCCTTTGGGACTTTAAGCGGTGACCCTAAT
This sequence comes from Medauroidea extradentata, assembly GCA_003012365.1. Lineage (NCBI taxonomy): Eukaryota > Metazoa > Arthropoda > Insecta > Phasmatodea > Phasmatidae > Medauroidea > Medauroidea extradentata. The sequence goes on from PNEQ01051149.1 coordinate 16,732, forward strand.
ATTATGTTTTTGCATATTATGAAGTAAAGACCAGTGCACGGCCCTCATTTTGCAATTTACGGATTCAGGTCGTATTTTCAGGGTTACAGCAGTCTAAAAAAGTCGTTTTTAGCCATTTCCAGAGGCCCCAAAATCATGTTACTAAAAAGCATACTGAATTTTCAAAAAGTGGCATACGTAGTTTCAAGTGGGTGTTCTTTTCGTAGATAACAACAATAAGAATAAGTTCGGCGGTTTCGCGTAGAAAAGTACTCGCATGACACTCCACAGCACCGTCCAACGGCTAAGTGCACAGTCCTCTTACCCCGCCCATTCATTCCGGCGCTGCTCCATACTAAGGTTAATTCTACTACAGGTTAGAAAGATCAATGTTATAAGTTTGGCACAGGGAAATTTTCTGCCACTTGAGCGCTGGTATCGCTAATGCACCAAACTGACCAATCACAGAGCTTTACTGAATTTTAAGATTTATTAAGTTGATAATATAAAACGCGAAATTGGGTTCTTTTCACTTTAAAATTAAATAAAAATGACAATTATAATTTCCAAATTTATTTAAATTTAATTTCACTACGGTTTCGTATTTATTTGGTCTCTTAGCGATCGAAGCGAAACTAGTGGCAGAATTTTCCCTGTGCCAAGCTCTCCCATAAGAAAACGCATTTTCTTTCTAACCTGTAGTAGAATTAACCTTATCCATACTCACATCATATCACTCCTCACTTGCGCTAAAGACCTCGATGTTAAGCTCTGACCTAAAACCTCTTCACTCACTCACAGTCCTCTTAAATAAGTCCCATAGTAAAATTGGACGCGTAAGACCGCTCCAGTGGGCGGCACCCAAAGCCATTGGTAGGCTATACAAATTAGCGCTAAATAAATTATATTAAATATACAGTTTTTAGGCCAACTTAGACAAATTAATCATTGGATAATCTTGTAAGTACTGACTGCCAACTTTGCATTACGTCATTCTAGCAAAATATTTGTTCACGAAGTTGGTGAAAAATCCTTTCTGCGGTGACCATCTCTCTCTCTCTCTCTCTCTCTCTCTCTCTCTCTCTCTCTCTCTCGTTGTGACTTCCTAATACCTGAAGATGTCAATAAAACATTTTAATGTCAGTTATACGCGTTTATATTCTTGCCACATAGTATACAGACACACAGTAGCGTAAATATGCTTGCTATCAAAACATTTGAACAGTCTTCTTGCCATTTTCAGTAGTCTGTATGCAATATGTATCATCGATACCTTGACATTGCAAATGTTCTGATGAGAGGTTAAGAGAAAGTTGAGCCGTCTCTTAGCTTCCCTTATTAAGGCTGCATAATCCATACAACTTTTAGCAAAGACTTCACACACCGGTTACGGTAAAATTATATTCCACAACTTTCCTGTGCAAGAGTTCATTCAAGTATTTAAATTACCTTGCAAAACTGGTTCTCGTGGAAAGTATATTGCAGGAAGCAGTGTAACCTCCGAATTTGGTAAAATTATCGAAAACATATTTCCCTGATATAGCATAATACGCCCCCTTCCTTTAAATATTATACGCATGACTATTGCAACTGTTCTGCAAAATACACTAGTTTATAATGTACGGAATATTATTAAAGTTGTAGTTGTAGACCTTTTCCATTATGAGGTTGAAGGGCTTAAATTATTATATTTTAATCAAGCGCACGCCACTAATGTCTCAAAATCAGTTGAGAGAGAGGGGGTATTTTTTTTTAATTAGTTATGCATACGAACGTAGTCGTTTTAAGAATTTTTAAGAATACTTTCAATTTCTAGTACATTGTGATCTCAAAGCAGTTTGAAATTACAATGGTCGAATTTTTCAGGCAGGAGAAATTTTGTGATGGGAACAAAAATAACAATTGCTTGGACAATTGTAGGATTATTTTTAAATATAACTTGAATATTATAGGTGAGCAGTTTTGATATTACATTTGAAATTTTAACACTACTCTCCTGGATTATTTGAGATAGTGTTAAGTTATATCGGGTAAGTTAATGTAAGAATAATTTTACCACAAGTTAGGAAACTCAACGTTAAGAGTTAAAACTATGTCCTTTGTATAGGATATTGCAAAATTGTGTGTCAATATTTTGGAGGAACTATCCTCACATCAGGAGGAACAAACATTATTATATGAACATAGGTACAAAAATGCACAATTTCTGCTGTTTACAGTACACGATGTCATAGTGCATAGCGTGCAGGCTGGATCCTTTACTTTAGAATGCCACTGCGCCTATTAATGGCAACTACATACCAGATGAATCGTATTTAATTAAACTGTAAACATTGTCCGAAGTAGCATTCCACAGTATAATGATGCAGCCCGCGCGCCATTCACATTAAGACGGCCGCCTTGTGAAGGTTGTGTTTGTGTGTGAGAGGCGAAAATCGATGAGGCGCTACGGTCGGCCGGCACATTTATCGTCATATCGCCTCTACGGCCAAAGTCGTTATCGCGCGTGCAGACAAATCCGTTACATATATCTACAGAAACAATAGCGTGAAAAATCCGACTTTTGTCAAGTTTAAGGAAGCTTCCAATGCGCGTAGTGTCTTGAAAGTTACATTCATAAGTAGTGTGAAGTGTGTTTTCTTTCCGTAGATAACCATCGGGGACGCACGTTAACTACGTCTCTGAGAAAAAACCTAACTCCAAACTCTCTGCATGCAGTTCGCGCGCCATCCAGGCGGCCGCCTTAAGAGTGCGTGGTAGATAAATAAACGCTGAAAACATTAATTGATTTCTAAGCTTTCTTTCGAAGCCAATATGGATAAAATACTCCATTATAATCCCGGACAATGGTATTTGCCAACTTTATGAGTAATTATTTATCCAGAATTGCTAATTCGTTATGCGTGATCTCTTGCGCCGCAGTTAAATGCACAAGGTTCCGGCGTCAGATATTGTGCCTCATACGTTCGTAACACTGGAAACAATTAAGTTTAAAACGTTGGCTAAAACTATTTTCTATTATTGCTATAGTTTAACTTTCGCAAATTGGCTTCTAGAAACCTACAGTTATAGATTAATGCTTTTAGCGTTGAATTATGTACCACGTCCTCTTAAGTCATATGTGAGATCTGAAGTACAACACTAACGGTGCGTTTTCGGGTCTACGTTGATAATTACATTTTTTTTTTTTTTGTTCCTCTAGATGTAAGCTTTTTCCCCAAAAATACTGACATGCAATTTTGCAGCAACATGTATATTTATCGATTATTGGTCCTGTAATTACGATTTCACATTTGACTGTGATCTTCCACGCAGTATTGTACAACAGGTAGCTCCGTGTGTTGAACGTCGAGAAAATACCTGGGGTTTTCCAGTCAGAATTATACTAAGCATATAAAAAGGAGTGGAGAGGGGGTCCGAAGTAGCACGTCACAGACGGGTTGATGTTTTCATGACAGACAGTAGCACGTCGGCAAGTAGGTCTCTTAACTATGAACATGGCGGCCTTCGTGCTGCAACCGGTCTTCCAGCTCGCGTCCGCTCATCAGCGTGCGTGTCGCAACACTGGCGCGTTCTTCTGGTCACAATCCGCGCTCTACAAGTCTCTGTACGGTAGTTATTGTAATGTGAACACTTCTGAAGACCTGGTTATTATTATGTGTTTACCTTTCCAGCTGTTTCCGCCATTCGTATACATCTCGTCGTACTCTAAGGCCGTGTCCCAATTTAAAGAGTACTCTCTGGAGACCTGGAGAGAGCATTCTTTCGCATTACCACAAGAGAGAGAGAGAGAGAGAGAGAGAGAGAGAGAGCTATCTGGCACTCTCGCTCTCTCCAATTGAGACGATGCACTCTCGAGTTAGTAAACAAACGATGCAAAGGTAACAAGTGCGTAAATTTTATTAATACAAGTTATAAATACTTAAAATATATTTGTAGGCAATTCAAATAATAATTTTAAACTACCAGCGTCGTATTTCAAGCAGCGAATAACTGTTTATAGGCGATGCCATAATTTCGGATGTTTTGTGTATTTAAACGTATATTACGGCAGAAAATGTTTACACAACTCCTCGCCATAATTAACGGTTCATTGTAAATAATTATTCATGTATAAATATTGAAATATTAGGAACATGTGACACACATTTCTCCAATAACATCAAACCATAGCTGTAATCAAAATGGCGTGCGCCATACAGAACGAGAGAGTGCAGCGAGTGAACAGTTTCGTTCTCTCGCTGTACTCTCGCTCTTTCGCACTCTCGCCAACGAATTGAGACGTCCAGAGAGCACTCTCTCTCTCTCTCTCTCTCTCTGACGTCAATATGGCGTGGTCGCGAGAGAGAGAGAGTGCGAGAGAGCACACTCTGAGTGAATTAAGACACCACCTAAGAGACCTGCAAATGTCGCGTTATAATCGGACGGCAGACTGGACTCCAAGTAACCACGCGATCGTCTGACTTCTGCTGTTGTTGGTGCTAAGTTTGTGTGGCGTGACCGAAGGACTTTTTCAAACAACGATATAAGGCCAACTGCAGAATGCTCGCTATCCTAAAATGCGAGTACACAATAATTAGTAGAGACCTGAAAAATTCGCGTATTTATTTGGGTACAAGGTAGTATCCAACAACTTCTTTTGTATCACTTTGGCAATTGGCCTCTGACTTATTTCACACCTCCTGGAAGTATCTGAGCCAATAATAAAAATGTAACTAACACAGACCTATACCACAGCTAATGAGCAGCTGCTGTCTGCTTCAGTTCACATATATTCTTGGAGGCTAGCCTACAGGTCAGTGAACCCACGAATTTTTCCAGTCTCTAATATTTGAGGACTTAACATTCATAAGGGGCTAAGTGCCAAAAGGTAAGTTTCGAGATAATGACGACAACAGTACATTGCGACGAACAAATGAATAAGGAATTATACAAATGCGTTGACATATTTTTTTACAATAGGAAAGTAGTAAATAAGAGCAATCGAACAGTAATTAATAGAGGCCGGAAACATTCGCGGATTCACTGACCTCTAGGCTAGCTTCGAAAAATACTTGTGAAATCGTGTAGACAGTAGCTGTTTATTAGCTGTTCGCTGACACAGTGAAATGGGCCTTCATTCAGTTACAGTTTCATTACTGGCTCAGCTACTTCCAGGAAGTGTCGAGTAAGTCAACGGCCAATTATGAACGTGATATAGACCTACAGTTGCTGGAACTCTAGCTTGCTCCTAAAAGAAAACGCGAATTTTTTCAGGTCTCTAGTAATTAATACAAAACACTTATGAACACCAATATATATATATATATATATATATATATATATATATATATATATATATATATATATATATATATATATATATATATATATATATATATACATATATATATTTTTTTTTCAATGAACTAGAATGCGTTGATATTACTCCAACCATATAATTGTGCTTATGTACGACGCGCATGAATATCACTAGGAGATAGCACTTTAGGTGTGTCTTCGACCTTATGTTTTGGCACATTTCTGCGTACCTAACTCATTTTTGTCGAAAATGGTACTTAGTCCCTTTTGAATGTTAATTCCTCATTTAGAAATGATGGTTAGAGCCCCGGAAATTTCGCGGATTCAACTGAGGATAGGTTGGATTTCTAAGTCATGCATATGTTGGAAACTGTTTCGATTGGGTCATTGTTTATTAAACGTGACCTTGCAGACTCCGAACCAATGGCGGACATGCGTAAAAACGCTCACGGACTCCTGCGCTACATCGTCAAATGTTCAAATCCTCACTCACTGGAGCAGCAGCCAATGAACAAATATAGCTGAGGACAGTGCACACAGGACTGTGGAGTCTAGCCTGCTGGGCGTTGAACCCACGAAATATCCGGGCCTCTAATGATGGTTCGATACGGTGTTATACTGGAAAAGGTTTTGTGCCAACATACCCTCGAAAACATTGTAGTTTTTTGCAACATATATGATTGGTAGAAACACTGGAAAATCGCGGGAATAGTTGACTGTTTGCTAGGCTCCAACGTGATGCATGTAACACTGTATGTTTTGTATCAACACTGGCTATCGTTTATTTGCAGCGCGTATTTTTCTCTCTACAACAGGCCCAGTTAGAACTGCACAGCTTGAACAGACAGCGTGTGTGATTTGTCCCAAAACTGTTCACACGTGTCACGGTTACTATAATACAGTTTATTGGAGACTATTTTTAACATTTTCGCGATTTTCCAGTGTCTCTAATGATTGAGTGATGTACATCTGCCACAGCATAGCTGTCTGTCGACCAATAACAGGCATAAAATATTATAACATCGGGATTCTTACTGTCTACTGTCTCAGTCAAATAGGGTAACAGCTCCAAGCACAAGCAAAAGCCAGTAATAATCTAATAAGCTGAACATGTGTTGAAATCCAGCAAACGTGTCAAGTTCTCCCGCGATAAACCATCATCTCTAACAATAATATGAAGGCCCGGAGCTTATAAGGTCGGGACATATGTTCGAGTCAGTATAGGCCAGTGGATTCAAATTATGTGTGTGTGTGTGTGTGTGTGTATATATATATATATATATATATATATATATATATATATATATATATATATGTGTGTGTGTGTGTATATATATGTGTGTGTGTGTGTATTCAAATAATATTGCGAAATTTGGAAGTCTCCACGTACAGCCTGTAGTCCGATCCTAGGACAACCATATGGCTAGCGTGTGTCAGGCTGTATGATACAAGTTATCTAATCTATACAGCCCTCGCAAGAAATGTAGGTGGAGAGAGCAGGCATTATCGGATGCCCGAGAAAGATACTATGATAAACGATCATCTGCTATGGTCACAGCGGAATATACTGCTACAACAAGCCTTGTCAATTAAATTTACCTAAGGGCCACTTGCGTAAATTGTACTATTACTAGAGGTACGTAAATTTCGCAGATACATTCCAGGCCAGGTTGAACGCCAATTATGTATACTTCATTGTCATGTCTGCGACTTGCTGGCGGCTGTTACGAAACGCGTTTGACTACTGCAAACCAGTAGTAAATAAGGAAATAATGCTACCTGCTTGTACGGTTATAAGCCAATAGATAATCGATTTTGGCCAGTGGGTGTATAGGACTGACAAGTCTAGGCTGCTGCCAGATGAATCCGCGAAATTGACGTACCTCTAACTATTACCTATGATACTCTGGGGCCAAAAGAAAAAGAAACCAGTAAATCACAGGTCTAATATTAGATTATTTCACTGAACTTAATTTTAATTCAACACACAAATACATAATATCATTGTCACACATGCATACTACACTGACTGATACTATTTAAGAAATCTCCTTTGAATTATTCAGAAAAAAAAATTTCCCCCGATTTATGACATTTTAATGGCGGGCCAGTATAAATCTCTCTGCGGGCCGCTCTTTTAAAAGGTATGTGCTATAGTATGCTGTCTTGGTATTTGACGGTACTGAAGAAGTAGCAAATTCAATTTCAGGCAATTTTTTTTTTTTTTTTTTTTTCATTTCTGATCAAACTGAAAATTTTAAAGAGTGACATAGGTAGGGACTAGAAAATTTCGCGAATTCAATTACCTGTTACAATCCATTACACTTTGCATACGCAAGCCCTGTCCATTAATGGTCTGCTGTTCCAGTCGGAGCTTGAGTAAGCGTAGTACAATGGATTCCAGCCTGCAGGTAATTGAATTCGCGAAATTTTCCAGTCCCTAGACATATGAAATGTCGCATAAACCAGCTAATACTAATATGTTACTGCTAGAGGTAGGTGAGTTGGGCAGATTTATTCGAAGTCAAATTGAACGCCAAGAACGTATACTTCAGTGTCACTTCTAGGCGCTTACGAAAATCATGATGGTAGGGTAGATCAGCCTAAATGTGTTGAGAAATTTGACCCCAGGTAAGTTTAGCAGTGTTCGAAATGTTATCTGATGGCCTCTCGGTCAACTACTAAAACTAATATTATTTTACAATATAAATATAAAACGTGTAAAGAACTCTTTGTGAATGTAACATTTAGCAACATATTTCTCATGCAGAAAATACGTACGTCGTTTTGGACTCCCGTCATTTTAGAACCTTGAATAGTATTGTAAGCGATTATCATATTCTGGTAATCGACAAAACCTAGTCACGTGACTGAGATGACCTACACTACTTCAGCGAGTGAATTTTCATAAGCGCCTTCTGTGACTACAGTAGACGGGTGTTTTTACACGCCTCTGAAGACTGCAAGCCAGTAATAAATATATGGAAGTATTTCGTGAGGTATCACGTGCTCTAATATATATATATATATATATATATATATATATATATATATATATATATATATATATATATATATACACATACACATACATACATTTGGATACATATTTTGAATTAACATTACATATAAGCTAATTTTAATGTGATTCACAATATGTATGTAATTGAGCGTAGTAAGCGGATTGTAGATACTTGTGAATCCCACTTTACACGAATACGCAATCACGATGGATAAGGCACTATAAAGAGTGGGTATAATCGTCCGCCATTTTGGGTCTTTCGGAGCTAGCGCAAGCCGATGCGTGCTCGCGCGCCCCAAAAACCTGACAAACTAAACTCATCATAAATCTAAAACTATTCAGCCAAATGTACTCAAAATTTTTATGTTGCATTTAAGAACTATGCTGCCTATGATAATGTAGATCAAATT
>PNEQ01051150.1:0-25469 GCA_003012365.1 Medauroidea extradentata
CATACTGACTTCAACAAATTGTCTTCTACAGACTGACAGCTACAAACCGAATCCTACATACTGACTGCTACAAACCGAATCCTACATACTAACTGCTACAAACCGTCTCCTACATACTGACTAATACAAACCGTCTCCTACATACTGACTTCTACAGATTGACTGCTACAAACCGAGTCCTACATACTGACTGCTACAAACCGAGTCCTACATACTGACTGCTACAAACCGACTACTACATACTGACTGCTACAAACCGACTCCTACATACTGACTGCTACAAACCGACTCCTACAGACTGACTGCTTCAGACTCCTACATACTGACTGCTACAAACCGTCTCCTACATACTGACTTCTACAGACTAACTTCTACAGACTTACTGCTACAAACCGAGACCTACATACTGACTGCTACAATCCGTCTCCTACATACTGACTTCGACAGACTGACTCCTACAGACAGACTGCTACAATCCGAGTCCTACATACTTACTGCTACAAACCGTCTCCTACATCCTTGCTCTTATACAGACTAACTTCTACAGACTGACTGCTACAAACCGAATCCTACATATTGACTGCTACAAATATTCTCCTACATACTGATTTCTACAAACCAACTCCTGCAGAATGATTGCTACAAACTGACTCTTACATACTGACTGCTACAAACCGAATCCTACATACTGACTGCTACAAAACGATTCCTTCATACTGACTGCTACAAACCGACTCTTACAAACTGACTGCAACAAACCGTCTCCTACATACTGACTTCAACAGACTGAATGCTACAAACCGAGTCCTACATACTGACTGCTACAAATCATCTCCTACATACTGACTTCTACAAACCGTCTCCTACATACTAACTTCTACGGAATTACTGCTACAAACTGAATCCTACATACTGACTGCAACAAACCGTCTCCTACAAACTGACTGCTACAAACCGTCTCCTACATACTGACTGCTACAAACCGAGTACTACATACTGACTGCTACAAACCGACTCCTACATACTGACTGCTACAAACCGACTCCTACAGACTGACTGCTACAGACACCATAATACTGATTGCTAAAGACCGAGACCTTCATAATGACTAATACAAACTGACTCCTACAGACTGACTGCTACAAACATTCTCCTACATACTGATTTCTACAAACCAACTCCTGCAGACTGATTGCAACAAACTGACTCTTACCTACTGACTGCTACAAACCGAATCCTACATACTGACTGCTACAAACCGAGTCCTTCATACTGACTGCTACAAACCGACACCTACATACTGACTGCTACAAACCGACTATTACATACTGACTGCTACAAACCGTCTCCTACATACTGAATGCTACAAACAGTCTCCTGCATACTGACTTCTACAGACTGACTGCTACAAACCGACTCCTACATACTGACTGCTACAAACCGTCTCCTACAAACTGACTGGTAAAAACCGTCTCCTACATACTGACTTCAACAGACTGACTACTACAAACCGAGTCCTACATACTGACTGCTACAAACCGACTCTTACAAACTGACTGCTACAAACCGTCCCTTACTTACTGACTTCTACAGACTGACTTCTACAGACTGACTACTACAAACCGAGTCCTACATACTGACTGCTACAAATCATCTCTTATATACTGACTTCTACAAACCGTCTCCTACATACTGACTTCTACAGACTGATTTCAACAGACTGACTGCTACAAACCGAGTCCTACATACTGACTGCTACAAATCATCTCCTACATACTGACTTCTACAAACCGTCTCCTACATACTGACTTCTACAGACTGACTTCAACAGACTGACTGCTATAAAACCGAGTCCTACATACTGACTGCTACAAACCGACTTTTACAAACTGACTGCTACATACCGTCCCCTACATACTGACTTCTACAGACTGACTTCTACAGACTGACTGCTACAAACCGAGTCCTACATACTGACTGCTACAAATCATCTCTTATATACTGACTTCTACAAACCGTCTCCTACATACTGACTTATACAGACTGATTTCAACAGACTGACTGCTACAAACCGAGTCCTACATACTGACTGCTACAAACCAACTCTTACAAACAGACTGCTACAAACCAACTCTTACAAACTGACTGCTACAAACCGTCTCCTACATACTGACTTCTACAGACTGACTTCTACAGACTGACTGCTACAAACCGAGTCCTACATACTGACTGCTACAAACCGACTCTTACAAACTGACTGCTACAAACCGACTCCTACAAACTGACTGCTACAAACCGTCTCCTACATACTGACTTCTACAGACTGACTTCTACAGACTGACTGCTACAAACCGAGTCCTACATACTGACTGCTACAAACCGACTCTTACAAACTGACTGCTACAAACCGACTCTTACAAACTGACTGCTACAAACCGTCTCCTACATACTGACTTCTACAGACTGACTTCTACAGACTGACTGCTACAAACCGAGTCCTACATACTGACTGCTACAAATCATCTCCTACATACTGACTTCAACAAACCGTCTCCTACATACTGACTTCTACAGACAGAACTTAAACAGACTGACTGCTACAAACCGAGTCCAACATAATGACTGCTAAAAACCGACTCTTACAAACTGACTGCTACAAACCGTCTCCTACATACTGACTTCTACAGACTGACTTCTACAGACTGACTGCTACAAACCGAGTCCTACATACTGACTGCTACAAATCATCTCCTACATACTGAATTCTACAAACCGTCTCCTACATACTAACTTCTACAGACTTACTTCTATAAACCGAATCCTACATATTGACTGCTACAAACCGTCTCCTACAAACTGACTGCTACATACCGACACCTACATACTGACTTCTACAGACTGACTGCTAAAAACCAAGTCCTACATACTGACTGCTACAAACCGACTCCTACATACTGACTGCTACAAACCGACTCCTACAGACTGACTGCTACAGACTCCTACATACTGACAGCTACAAACCGAGACCTACATAATAACTACTACAAACTGCCTCCTACAGACTGACTGCTACAAACATTCTCCTATTTACTGATTTCTACAGGCTTACTGCTACAACCCGAATCCTACATACTGACTGCTATAAACCGAGTCCTTCATACTGACTGCTACAAACCGACACCTACATACTGACTGCTACAAACCGAGTCCTACATACTGACTGCTACAAACCGTCTCCTTCATATTGACTGCTACAAACAGACACCTACATTCTGACTGCTACAAACCGAGTCTTACATACTGACTGCAACAAACCGACTCTTACATACTGACTGCTACAAACCATCTCCTACATACTGACTGCTACAAACAGTCTCCTACATACTGACTTCTACAGACTGACTGCATCAAACCGAGTCCTACATACTGACTGCTACAAACCATCTCCTACAAACTGACCTCTACAAACCGTCTCCTACATACAGACTTCTACAGAATGACTGCTACAAACCGAACAGTACATATTGACTGCTACAAACCGTCTCCTTCATACTGACTTCTCCAGACTGACATCTACAGACTGACTGCTAAAAACCGCGTCATACATAATGACTACTACAAACCGTCTCCTACATACAGACTTCTACAAACATTCTCCTACATACTGAATTCTACAGACTGACTTCAACAGACTGACTCCTACAAACCGAATCCTACAAACTGACTGCTACAAACCGAAACCTACACAATGACTGCTACAAAACGGGTCCTACATACTGACTGCTACAAACCGACTCTTACAAACTGACTGCAACAAACCGTCTCCTACATACTGACTTCAACATACTGACTTCTACAGACTCCATGCTACAAACCGAGTCCTACATACTAACTGCTACAAACTCAGTCCTACATACTGACTGATACAAATCGACTCCTACATACTGACTTCTACAAACCGTCTTCTACATACTGACGTCTACAGAATGACTTCTACAGACTGACTGCTACAAACCGTCTCCTACATACTGACTAATACAAACCGTCTCCTACATACTGACTTCTACAGACTGACTGCTACAAACCGAGTCCTACATACTCACTGCTACAAACCGACTACTACATACTGACTGCTACAAACCGACTCCTACATACTGACTGCTACAAACCGTCTCCTACAGACTGACTGCTACACACTCCTACATACTGACTGCTACAAACCGAGTCCTACATACTGACTGCTACAAATTGACTCCTACATACTGACTGCTACAAACCGTCTCCTACATACTGACTTCTACAGTCTAACTTCTACAGACGTACTGCTACAAACCGAATCCTACATACTGACTGCTACAAACATTATCCTACATACTGATTTCTACAAACCAACTCCTGCAGACTGATTGCTACAAACTAATATTACATACTGACTGCTACAAACCAAATCCTACAATCTGACTGCTACAAATCATCTCCTATATACTGACTTCTACAAACCGTCTCCTACATACTGACTTCTACAGACTGACTTCAACAGACTGACTACAATTAACCGAGTCCTACATACTGACTGCTACAAACCAACTCTTACAAACTGACTGCTACAAACTCTCTCCTACATACTGACTTCAACATACTGACTTCTACAGACTGACTGCTACAAACCGAGTCCTACACACCGACTGCTACAAATCATCTCTTACATACTTACTTCTACAAACCCGGATCCTACATACTGACTTCTACAGACTGTCTTCAACAGACTGACTGCTACAAACCGAGTACTACATACTGACTGCTACAAACCAACTCTTACAAACTGACTGCTACAAACCGTCTCCGACATACTGACTTCTACAGACTGACTTCTACAGACTGACTGCTACAAATCAAGTCCTATATACTGACTGCTACAAACCGACTCTTACAAACTGACTGCTACAAACCGACTCTTACAAACTGACTGCTACAAACCGTCTCCTACATACTGACTTCTACAGACTGACTTCTACAGACTGACTGCTACAAACCGAGTCCTACATACTGACTGCTACAAACCGAGTCCTACATACTGACTGCTACAAATCATCTCCTACATACTGACTGCTACAAACAGTCTCCTACATACTGACTTCTACAGACTGACTGCATCAAACCGAGTCCTACATACTGACTGCTACAAACCATCTCCTACAAACTGACCTCTACAAACCGTCTCCTACATACAGACTTCTACAGAATGACTGCTACAAACCGAACAGTACATACTGACAGCTACAAACCGAGACCTACATAATAACTACTACAAACTGCCTCCTACAGACTGACTGCTACAAACATTCTCCTATTTACTGATTTCTACAGGCTGACTGCTACAACCCGAATCCTACATACTGACTGCTATAAACCGAGTCCTTCATACTGACTGCTACAAACCGACACCTACATACTGACTGCTACAAACCGAGTCCTACATACTGACTGCTACAAACCGTCTCCTTCATATTGACTGCTACAAACAGACACCTATATTCTGACTGCTACAAACCGAGTCTTACATACTGACTGCAACAAACCGACTCTTACATACTGACTGCTACAAACCATCTCCTACATACTGACTGCTACAAACAGTCTCCTACATACTGACTTCTACAGACTGACTGCATCAAACCGAGTCCTACATACTGACTGCTACAAACCGAATCCTACATACTGACTGCTACAAACCGACTCCTACATACTGACTGCTACAAACCGTCTCCTACATACAGACTTCTACAAACCTTCTCCTACATACTAACTTCTACAGACTTACTGCTACAAACCGTGTCCTACATACTGACTGCTACAAGTCATCTCCTACATACCGTCTTATACAAACCGTCTCCTACATACTATCTTCTACAGACATACTGCTACAAACCGAATCCTACATACTGACTGCTACAAACCGACTCCTACATACTGACTGCTACAAACCGAGACCTACATAATGACTACTACAAACTGACTCCTACAGACTGACTGCTACAAACATTCTCCTACATACTGTCTTCTACAGGCTGACTGCTACAAACCGAATCCTACATACTGACTGCTATAAACCGAGTCATTCATACTGACAGCTACAAACCGACACCTACATACTGACTGCTACAAACCGAGTCCTACATACTGACTGCTACGAACCGTCTCCTACATACTGTCTCCTAGATACTGACTTCTACAGACTGAACGCTACAAACCGAGTCCTACATACTGACTGCTACAAACCGTCTTCTACATACTGACTTCTACAAACCGTCTCCTACATACTGACTTCAACAGACTGACTTCTACAGATTGACAGCTACAAACCGTATCCTACATACTGACTGCTACAAACCGTCTCCTACATACAGACTTCTACAAAACTTCTCCTACATACTGAATTCTACAGACTGACTTCAACAGACTGACAGCTACAAACCGAATCCTACAAACTGACTGCTACAAACCGTGTTCTACATACTGACTTCTACAGACTCACTGCTACAAACCGAGTCCTACATACTGACTGCTACAAACACGGTCCTACATATTGACGTGGTACAAACTGAATCCTACATACTGACTGCTACAATACGTCTCCTACATACTAACTTCGACAGACTGACTCCTACAGACAGACTGCTACAATCCGAGTCCTACATACTTACTGCTACAAAACGTCTCCTACATCCTTGCTCTTATACAGAGTAACTTCTACAGACTGACTGCTACAAACCAATTCCTACATACTGACTGCTACAAACCGTCTCCTACATACTGACTGGTACAAACCGTCTCCTACATACTGACTTCTACAGACTGACTGCTACAAACCGAGTCCTACATACTGACTGCTACAAACCGACTCCTACATACTGACTGCTACAAACCGACTCCTACAGACTGACTGCTACAGACTCCTACAGACTGACTGCTACAGACTCCTACATACTGACTGCTACAAACCGAGTCCAACATACTGACTGCTACAAACTGTCTCCTACATGCTGTTTGCTACAAACCGTCTCCTACATACTGACTTCTACAGACTAACTTCTACAGACTTACTGCTACAAACCGAGTCCTACATACTGACTGCTACAAACCGACTCCTACAGACTGACTGCTACAGACTCCTACAGACTGACTGCTACAGACTCCTACATACTGACTGCTACAAACCGAGTCCTACATACTGACTGCTACAAACTGTCTCCTACATGCTGTTTGCTACAAACCGTCTCCTACATACTGACTTCTACAGACTAACTTCTACAGACTGACTGCTACAAACCAAATCCTGCATACTGATTGCTACAAACCGAGTCCTTTATACTGACTGCTACAAACCGACTCCTACATACTGACTGCAACAAACCGAGTCCTACATACTGACTGCTACAAACCGACTCTTACATACTGACTTATACAATCCGTCTCCTACATTCTGACTTCTACAGACTTACAGCTACAAACCGAATCCTACATACTGACTGCTACAATCCGTCTCCTACACATTGAATTCTACAGTCTGAATTCTACAGACTGAGTGCTACAAACCGACTCCTACATACTGACTGCTACAAACCGTCTCCTAAATACTGACTTCTACAGACTAACTTCTACAGACTTACTGCTACAATACGAATCCTACAAACTGACTGCTACACACCGTCTCCTACATACTGACTGCTACAAACCGATTCCTACATACTAACTGCTACAAACCGAATTTTACATACCGACTGCTACAAACCGAGTCCTACATTCTGACTGCTACAAACCGAGTCCTACATACTGACTGCTACAAACCGACTCTTACATACTGACTGCTACAAACCGAATCTTACATACTGACTGCTACAAACCGAGTCCTACATACTGACTGCCACAAACCGAGTCCTACATACTGACTGCTACAATCCGACTTTTACATACTGTCTGCTACAAACCGACTTCTAGATACTGAGTGCTACAAACAGACTCTTACATACTGACTGCTACAAACAGACTCTTACATACTGACTTCTACAGACTGACAGCTACAAACCGAGTCCTACATACTTACTGCTACAAACCGAAATCTAAATACTGAATGCTACAAACCGTCTCCTAAATACTTACTCTTATACAGAATGAATTCTACAGACAGACTGCTACAAACCGATTCGTATATACTGACTGTCCAAACCGTCTCCTACGTACTGACTGCTACAAACCATCTCCTATATACTGACTTCTACAGACTGACGGCTACAAACCGAGTCCTACATACTGATTGCTACAAACCGAATCCTACATACTGACTGATACAAACCGACACCTACAGACTGACTGCAACAAACCTACACTTACATACTGACTGCTACAAACCGACTCTTACGTACTGAATGCTAAAAACCGAGTCCTACATACTAACTGCTACAAACCGACTCCTACATACTGACTTCTGTAAACCGACTCCTACATACTGACTGCTACAAACCATCTCCTACATACTTACTGCTACAGACTGACTTCTACAGACTGACTGCTACAAACCGGATCTTACTTACTGACTGCTACAAACTGTATCCTACATACTGACTTCTACAGACTGACTGCTACAAACCGAGTCCTACATACTGACTGCTACAAACCGAGTCCTACATACTGACTGCTACAAACAGACTCTTATATACTGACTGCTACAACATACTGACTGCTACAAACCGAGTCCAACATACTGACTGCTAGAAACCGACTCCTACATACTGACTGCTACTAACCGAGTCCTACATTCTGACAGCTACAAACCGACTCTTACATACTGACTGCTACAAACCGAGTCCTACATACTGACTGCTACAAACCGTCTCCTACATACTGACTGCTACAGACTGACTTCTGCAGACTGACTGCTTCAAACCGACTCCTACATACTGACTGCTACAAACAGTCTCCTACAGACTGACTGCTACAGACTCCTACATACTGACTGCTACAAACCGAGTCCTACATACTGACTGCTACAAACTGACTCCTACATACCGATTGCTACAAACCGTCTCCTACATACTGACTTCTACAGACTAACTTCAACAGACTTACTGCTACAAACCGAGTCCTGCATACTGACTGCTACAATCCGTCTTCTACAATCTGACTTCGACATACTGACTCCTACAGACAGACTGCTACAATCCGAGTCCTACATACTTACTGCTACAAACCGTCTCCTACATCCTTGCTCTTATACAGAATAACTTCAACAGACTGACTGCTACAAACCGAATCCTACATACTGACTGCTACAAACATTCTCCTACATACTGATTTCTACAAACCAACTCCTGCAGACTGATTGCTATAAACTGACTCTTACATACTGACTGCTACAAACCAAATCCTACAAACTGACTGCTACGAAACATCTCCTACATACTGACTCTACAAACCGTCTCCTACATACTGACTTCTACAGACTGACTTCAACAGACTGACTGCAACTAACCGAGTCCTACATACTGACTGCTACAAACCGACTATTACAAATTGAGTGCTACAAACTCTCTCCTACATACTGACTTCAACAGACTGACTTCTACAGACTGACTGCTACAAACCGAGTCCTACATACTGACTGCTACAAATCATCTCTTACATACTGACTTCTACAAACCGGCTCCTACATACTGACTTCTACAGACTGACTTCTACAGACTGACTGCTACAAACCGAATCCTACATACTGACTGCTACAAACCGACTCTTACAAACTGACTGCTACAAATCGACTCTTACAAACTGACTGCTACAAACCGTCTCCTACATACTGACTTCTACAGACTGACTTCTACAGACTGACTGCTACGAACCGAGTACTACCTACTGACTGCTACAAATCATCTCCTACATACTGACTTCTACAAACCGTCTCCTACATACTGACTTCTACAGACAGAACTTCAACAGACTGACTGCTACAAACAGAGTCCTACACAATGACTTCTAAAAACCGACTGTTACAAACTGACTGCTACAAACCGTCTCCTACATACTGACATCTACAGACTGACTTCTACAGACTGACTGCTACAAACCGAATCTTACATACTGACTGCTACAAATCATCTCCTACATACTGACCTATACAAACCGTCTCCTACATACTAACTTCTACAGACTTACTGCTACAAACCGAATCCTACATACTGACTGCTACAAACCATCTCCTACAAACTGACTGCTACAAAACGTCTCCTACATACTGACTTCTACAGACTGACTACTGCAAACCGAGTCCTACATACTGACTACTACAAACCGAGTCCTACATACTGACTGCTACAAACCGAATCCTACATACTGACTGCTACAAACCGAGTCCTACATACTGACTGCTACAAACCGGCTCCTACATACTGACTTCTACAGACTGACTTCTACATACTGACTGCTACAAACCGAGTCCTACATACTGACTGCTACAAAACGTCTCCTACATACTGACTTCTACAGACTGACTGCTACAAACCGAGTCCTACATACCGACTACTACAAACCGAGTCCTACATACTGACTGCTACAAACCGAATCCTACATACTGACTGCTACAAACCGAGTCCTTCATACTGACTTCTACATACCGGCTCTTACATACTGACTTCTACAGACTGACTTCTACATACTGACTGCTACAAACCGAGTCCTACATACTGACTGCTACAAACCGACTCTTACATACTGACTGCTACAAACCGTCTCCTACATACTGACTGCTACAAACAGTATCCTACATACTGACTTCTACAGACTGACTGCATCAAACCGAGTCCTACATATTGACTGCTACCAACCATCTCCTACAAACTGACTTCTACAAACCGTTTCCTACATACAGACTTCTACAGACTGACTGCTACAAACCGAATCCTACATATTTACTGCTACAAACCGTCTCCTTCATACTGACTTCTCCAGACTGACTTCTACAGACTGACTGCTACAAACCGAGTCCTACATACTGACTGCTACGAACCGTCTCCTACATACTGTCTCCTAGATACTGACTTCTACAGACTGACTGCTACAAACCATGTTCTACATGCTGACTTCTACAGACTCACTGCTACAAACCGAGTCCTACATACTGACTGCTACAAACCCGGTCCTACATACTGACGTGGTACAAACCGACTTCTACATACTGACTTCTACAAACCGTCTTCTACATACTGACTTTTACAGACTGACTGCTACAAACCGAGTCCTACATACTGACTGCAACAAACCGACTTCTACATACTGACTGCTACAAACCGACACATACAGACTGACTGCTACAGACTCCTACATACTGACTGCTACAAACCGAGTCCTACATACTGACTGCTACAAACTGACTCCTACATGCTGACTGCTACAAACCGTCTCCTACATACTGACTTCTACAGACCTACTTCTACAGACTGACTGCTACAAACCGAATCCTACATACTGACTGCAACTAACCGTCTCCTATATACTAACTTCTACAGACTGACAGCTACAAACCGTCTCCTATATACTGACTTCTACAGACTGACTTCTACAGACTGACTGCTACAAACCGAGTCCTACATTCTGACTGCTACAATCCGTCTCCTATATACTGACTGGTACAAACCGCCTCCTACATACTGACTTCTACAGACTGACTGCTACAAACCGAGTCCTACATACTGACTGCAACAAACCGACTCCTACATACTGACTGCTACAAACCGACACCTACAGACTGACTGCTACAGACTCCTACATACTGACTGCTACAAACCGAGTCCTACATACTGACTTCTACAAACTGACTCCTACATGCTGACTGCTACAAACCGTCTCCTACATACTGAATTCTACAGACTAACATCTACAGACTTACTGCTACAAACCGAGACCTACATACTGACTGCTACAATCCGTCTCCTACATACTGACTTCGACAGGCTGACTCCTACAGACAGACTGCTACAATCCGAGTCCTTCATACTTACTGCTACAAACCGTTTCCTACATCCTTGCTCTTATACAGACTAACTTCTACAGACTGACTACTACAAACCGAATCCTACATACTGATTGCTACAAACATTCTCCTACATACTGATTTCTACAAACCAACTCCTGCAGACTGATTGCTACAAACTGACTCTTACATACTGACTGCTACAAACCAAATCCTACATACTGACTGCTACAAACCGTGTCCTTTATACTGACTGCTACAAACCGACATCTACATACTGACTGCAACAAACCGAGTCCTACATACTGACTGCTACAAACCGACTCTTACATACTGACTTCTACAATCCGTCTCCTACATTCTGACTTCTACAGACTTACAAATACAAACCGAATCCTACATACTGACATCTACAATCCGTCTCCTACATACTGACTTATACAGACTATCTTCTACAGACTTACAGCCTCCAACCGAATCCTACATACTGACTGCTACAATCCGTCTCCTACACACTGACTTCTACAGTCTGAATTCTACAGACTGAGTGCTACAAACCGACGCCTACATACTGACTGCTACAAACCGTCTCCTACATACTGACCTCTACAGACTAACTTCTACAGACTTACTGCTACAATACGAATCCTACATACTGACTGCTACAAACCGAATTCTACATACAGACTGCTACAAACCTACTCTTACATACTGACTGCTACAAACCGAGGTCTACATACTGACTGCTACAAACCGAATTCTACATACAGACTGCTACAAACCTACTCTTACATGCTGACTGCTACAAACAGACTCTTACATACTGACTTCTACAGACTGACGGCTACAAACCGAGTCCTACATACTTACTGCTACAAACCGAATTATAAATACTGACTGCTACAAACCGTCTCGTACATACTTACTCTTATACAGAATGAATTCTACAGACAGACTGCTACAAACCGATTCGTACATACTGACTGTCCAAACCGTCTCCTACGTACAGACTGCTACAAACCGTCTCCTATACACTGACTTCTACAGACTGACGGATACAAACCGAGTCCTACATACTGATTGCTACAAACCGAAACCTACATACTGACTGCTACAAACCGACACCTAAAGACTGACTGCTACACACCGACTCTTACATACTGACTGCTACAAACCGACTCTTACATACTGTCTGCTACAAACCGACTCTTACATACTGACTGCTAAAAACCGAGTCCTACATACTAACTGCTACAAACCGAGTCCATCATACTGACTGCTACAAACCGAGTCCAACATACTGACTGCTACAAACCGTTTTCTACATACTTATTCTTACTCAGACTAACTTCTACAGACTGACTGCTACAAACCGATTCGTACATACTGACTGCTACAAACCGTCTCCTACATACTAACTGCAACAAACCGTCTACTACATACTGACTTTTACAGACTGACTGCTACAAACTGAGTTCTACATAGTGACTGCTGCAAACAGACTCCTACATACTGACTGCTACAAACCGAGTCCTACATACTGACTGCTACAAACTGACTCCTACAGACTGACTACTACAAACAGACTCCTTTATACTGACTTCTACAAACTGACTCCTACAGACTGATTGCTACAAACTGACTCCTACATACTGACTGCTACAAACCGTATCGTACATACTGACTGCTACAAACGGACTCTTACATACTGACTGCTACAAGCGGACTCTTACATACTGACTGCTACAAACCCAGTCCTTCATACTGACTGCTACAAACCGAGTCCTACATACTGTCTGCTATAAACCGACTCCTACATACTGACTGCTACAAACCGACTCCTACATACTGTCTGCTACAAACAGAGTAAAACATACTGACTGCTACAAACCGACTCCTACATACTGACTGCTGCAAACCGACTCCCACATACTGACTGCTACAAACCGTCTCCTACATACTTACTGCTACAGACTGACTTCTACAGACTGACTGCTACAAACCGTATCCTTCATACTGACTTCTACAGACTGACTGCTACAAACCGAGTCCTACATACTGACTGCTACAAACCGAGTCCTACATACTGACTGCTACAAACCGACTCCTACATACTGACTGCTACAAACCGACTCCTACATACTGACTGCTACAAACCGAGTCCTACATACTGACTGCTACAAACCGTCTCCTACATACTGACTGCTACAGACTGACTTCTACAGACTGACTGCTACAAACCGGATCCTACATACTGACTGCTACAAACCGTATCCTACATACTGACTTCTACAAACCGTATCCTACACACTGACTTCTACAGACTGACTGCTACAAACTGAGTCCTACATACTGACTGCTACAAACCGAGTCTTACATACTGACTGCTTCAAACCGACTCTTATATACTGACTGCTACAAACCGACTCTTACATACTGACTGCTACAAACCGAGTCCAACATACTGACTGCTACAAACCGTCTCCTACATACTGACTTCTACAGACTGACTGCTACAAACAGTTTCCTACAGACTGACTGTTACTAACCGAATCCTACAGACTGACTCCTACAAACGATCACTTAACAGAATTAACATGACCAAGACTAGTTTTGTATACAAATAATACTCTGCGCGAGACTTCTCTCCGAGATACTAACTAGTCTGACAAATACGGATGGAAGCAATAAAATTTTGTTGTTCATATTTGGTAGTGAAATTCAGCTTGCTGTGATTCGTAGAGAATGTTCGTCATTACGAATCAGTGTGTAGCCTTGCGTGTGGGAATCTTGAATTTAATAACTGTTAGCACTCTGTCAGCTCGCGCCCTACTGAACCTTTGTCGATGCGTCACTTACCTATATGCACTTTTCTAGCAATCTTCGGCTCATATTTTCGAATGTGCCTTTTATGAACTAATGTACTTTAGGGTGGTTTAAATTATAATGGACTTAGATATTTAAATGCAAATTATAAATGAATAGCAGTAGTATTTGAACAAGAAGATACTGATCGAATCTTTCAATGTTTTTGGAAGAAATATCGTGTTTGTTTCTACCTGTATGAATGTAATTATTTTCTTGATAGGATTTTGTGCGCAGCTATGATAAGTATGTTTAAGAAGAGGTATTTATAGGTAGACTAGTAATGCAGAAATGCAAGTTCTGTATACTGGTTAGACATCGCATAAGTTAATGTCTGTTGGGTTACATATAATGTGTGTGAACAGTTAAGAATGGATGGGGTGAGCGAGAGATTATGGTAAGTGCTTAAAATCGAAGTCTTTAGCGCTGGAAAAATGGTTAGGTTTAAGTATGACTGTGAGATAGGAACTTGAAATGGGAAGAAAGACGTGTTAGAATTGAAATACCGTACATATGGAAAAAAAAACTAATACAAAATAATGAAAATGATTACTAATTTACAAACTATGTACTAAAGTGAATGAAGAAAATACCTGCAGGTTTACTCATAGTAATTTCTACTTTCGCTTATTAGTATAATATTGTATAATGTATTTTATATACACGTTGTGTATAATATATTATGTCTGTTGTTTGTGAAAAGTGAGCGTTTATACTGGACGAGATCATCGATCTTGAATGATAATAACTCAAACTAGTGAAACTTTACTCTAACATAGGAAGAATGATACAAGCTACTGGCTGTACCGTAACCTTCTACAGGTATTGCCCTCGGTATGGAGTGTGGTGCATTTTCAGAAAGTAAAACGTCGTCGTAATTTAAGGTAACAAAAATTTAGTATCTTGGTTTGTATGATGAGATAAAATAGAGAGTCAAGACACGAA
Source organism: Medauroidea extradentata (assembly GCA_003012365.1). NCBI lineage: Eukaryota > Metazoa > Arthropoda > Insecta > Phasmatodea > Phasmatidae > Medauroidea > Medauroidea extradentata. The sequence goes on from PNEQ01051150.1 coordinate 15,830, forward strand.
CTATAAAGCGCTGCTTTCCTTTATCTCTCAAACGATATTTTTAGTGCTAGCAAAGAAACGTGAGATGTATGAATACACTTGAAAGCAAAACATGAAATTTGGTAACACATGTATGCAGGGCTGGATCTACGATAAAATGATAGAACTTATATTTATAACTGAAGTAAGTATACGAATAGCATCAGTCGGGAGAGAAGATATTTCATTAGTGAAGAGGTAACATCACCTCCAGTGAAGATGGAAAATATTTGTGCGTGTTCTTACTACAAGAAGGTATTTATGAAAAAAATCAGTATGTGCGTGAAGTCGGATGACTTAAGTATTATTATTTGTAGTATGTACTAGTGAGAAAACAACTACAACTGTATTGGATAAAGCAGCAACTTGAAACATCATACATGTTAGTATTTGAGAAGGTCTCTTCTCTGTAGCTATAAGTCGTCATTTAAGGAAATTGTAACCGTTACGTAGTTGTGGTATATTTTCGTGAGAACCGGTGTTTACAACTTCTAGACGCCAGTGCAACTAGTGCGACAAGACATTTTCGTGTGGATATGCTGCCAGGAGACAAGGATTAAGTAAATGTAAAACGAACCTGTGTCGTACAGCATATTGATGTTGAAAGAGCTTTCAACTGTATGCACGTATAGATTATAAGTAAAGGTCACGATATTCTCCATGCAAAGCAACAAGATTCGATGATGGAATGAACTTAGGAGAAAATTGAACCTACTACGAATGATGTGTTAATGATGAAGCCAACATTAACTTCTGTTTCGTATGTGAACTGCCTGGAAAATTTGTCAATGACTTCAAGATACCCTTGTTGATTCTGAGACATGAATTACAGTAAACCTAACGTGGTAGGGTAGGTGGTATGAGACGATAAACATGTGTGAATAAGGACTCTTTGGTTTATTTTGTACCAGGGTGTTAAAAATGCGGGCGCGAGTTCAAGTGTATTAATACGTCCATCAGTCAATAAAGCACATAGCGGGATGCTTACGGCGAACATGTTAAAAGTTGCGAAGCTAAAGCTTCTACAAATGTACTTGTTACAGACAATAATAATAAAAATGTAATTGTACTGAAGTGGTAGGTTTTGTGGGGTAGTCTGAAGACATATTTTGCAATGAACTCAGCAAAGACTTTTGGGTATAAAAGAATATTCGGTTCGATAACTTTGAGAAGAGATGGAAAAATACTGAGTAAAGAAATAGAATGTATGGTTGGAGTGTGATTACACTAAAACGGTACTGCAATAAGACACACATTGCAGGAAAGCGATCAGGACGATGAATGTACCACTATATGACATAATAAGAGATGACTGTTTAAGGTTCTATGTGACGTAATTTTCCTATGACAACTCACTTCGGAAATAAGAACTGAACAGTATGTGTTCGATGTTACTTGTAACTAGTTGGAATGGTAGCATTGAAGCAGCATTTTAGCTACATCAGTGAATAGTTACGATGCAACATGAGCTCGTGTTGAACAACTGCGACTAGCACTGCGGTAGCTTCACCTATGTTGGCGACATCAGCCACGGTGACGATTATCACTACCGCTATGACAATGACTATGACGGCGCATGCGACTTCCTTGTTAAAACTCGCAAATATATGTGGCTGGGTCAACGTAGCATAGATGATGCTTCTGTTATGAGTCCTTTGTTTGCATTGTGACGACACGAAGTTGATGAGTGCAATAAACTATGGTTTTTTGATGCTTAACCAGGCAATACATGAACATTACTGTGATTATTTTAAAATGAAGACTGGATATATTTTCAAAGGATGCGGTGTTTGATTTACAAGTAGTTGATTATAGACTATGTGTCCATAAAATGTGACGATTAGAGAAACCTGGGATTTTATTTAACTTGGGAGTTTGACAAGAATAAGTATTATGTCTTAAATACTTTGTGCAAAAAGAAAAGGCAGGATAGAAAACAGTAATATACGAAACTGAAATAGCTGATCTGGTATGGAAGTTGGCCAGTGATATGATGTTGGAAGATGATTTTTGCATGGCTGCGAGATGTCGTGTATATGTAACTGCTCGTTTCGCAGAGACAAAGCCATATCTGCGTATAGTACTGTAGAAGAGTGTAATGAACAGATCGGACAGGCTACGACAAGGCGTCGGAGAGTGAAGGTAGAGTTGTGAGGGAGTATTTGGTGGGAAGAATGCGAGGGTGTTGGGGTGGTGCGTTTAGCATAAGTAGTATAGAATGTAGTTGTGTACACCATGTTTGAAAGTATTCGAAGAGTCTTGCATACATAAGTGTCCAGGAAAATTTATTATTTTTAATACAAATGATTGCTTTTATCGAAAGTTTAAATAAATGTAGCGTATTTGGTGGAAGTGTGTATGTAGGCGTTGGAGCTCTGTAGGAAATAAATTCCGTATAGTTAAAATAAAAAATATTAATCAAAAACGGTTTTTAATAATTTACTGGAAGATTTTACTGGGAATCGTGCAGCTATATCTAAGGAGGTGATTATAAGTATTATTGATTAGTAACATTTAAATTTACTAGTTTTAAAATTATCTAAACAATATTTAAAAAAGTATCGAATAATTTTTAAATTGATAATCAATACGAAGTCTAAATCGATGGTCATTACTTCTCACGGTCGTCTGGCTGCTTTGTGAAGACATTGGTGATATGCTGTTTTAGTGAGAATTATAAAGGAAATAAATTTTTTGACAAAGGATAAGAAAGAGGTGATAAAGTAGGGGAAAGGGAGGGGGGACTTCATCACGTGACTAACAGCCAATTAAAATAAAGGAAAGTGTATAGGAAGGGAGGGTGTGCTAGTTTGAGTGGGTTATAACACGAGTGTCAGTGAGAAGGGAAAAGGGAGAGGGGGGAAATGACCATGTGACTAAGAGCCAATTAAAATACTTGCCAGGGAGGGGAAGAGATAATAGGGACTAACAGCCAATTAAAATAAAGGAAAGTGTATAGGAAGGGAGGGTGTGCTAATTTGAGTGGGTTATAACACGAGTGTCAGTGAGAAGGGAAAAGGGAGAGGGGGGAAATGACCATGTGACTAAGAGCCAATTAAAATACTTGCCAGGGAGGGGAAGAGATAATAGGGAAGGGGGTATGGTGACTTACTTTACACATGTGAAAAGTGGTGGGGGTGTCAGTGTGTCGATGGAGCTCGTCCATATAAGACGTATCGGTGATTATTTAAATATTTTCTTATTTAAATAGTTTTTTATGTAAAAACTTTTTATTAAATAGTTTTTGTCAAAAAGTTTTAACAAAAATTAATTTTATAGCAATTTTATTTATTAAATACGTGCGAGGTTAGAATGGAATGCGAAATCAACAAATTTTCGGAAACTTTGAAAAAACCCAATATGGCGTCCGGAAACAAAATATAATTATATATTTTTTTCGAAATTTTTTTAATTTTAATTTTAATTTTTTTATTTTATGAAAATGTTGTTAAAAATTTCAATATTTTGGTAATTTGACACTCAAGTTGAAGGTCACAGAAAAGGTCAAGGTCATCCAACATGGTGGCCGGGGCCGTGACGTGACAACAAGGCGGGGGCGCCACACTTTGGCTCCTTGTGCCAGAATCGGCTAAATTATACTACTAATATTGTTCGGTCAAATGAACTACTAAATTATATAAGTTATCTAGCAAGTTGTACAATTATTGTAACTGTTTCCTGATGAATACATAATTAACTTAATTGTAGTATACACTTACATGAGATGAAATAGGTTGAAGTGTATTTATTTAAATGAACTTTCACAACGTGAACTGCAGTACAAATTCGTAATGGAAAAAATCCAGGAGTCTGTAATGCAGTGAATTTTGAGAACTTGAACTGTGAGCGTACATATATACAACGAACTGAGTTTTTTAATATTAAATACTAAGTGTACTTGCACTTTTCCAATAGAGGTGTAAAGAGATAGTATCTTGCAAGTTGTAAAATTATTGTAACTAACTGCTTTCCCGATGAATAGCATACACTTTCATGAGATGAAATAGTTTGAAGTGTGCTTATTTAAATGAAGTTTCAAAATATTTAATTAATTTAATTTGTAATGGAAATATTCAATGAGTTGGTAATACCGTGATTTTGGAGAACTTGAACTGTGAGCGTACATACAACGAACTCAGTTGTGGACATTAAGTACTAACACTACAGTTTGCCAATAAGGTTGTAAAGCTATTGTTAATTTTCAATTAGTTGTTAGATAGCTGGAGATTCAAGTATTCTGTGATTCAAACAGTAATTCCTATCATGTGCCATTCTAGTTAAGATATTTATAGTAGTGTAGCTTAGAATGAAGTAAATGAGTATCTACTAGAGGTGTGCAGGTTTTTTTGGCAGTTCGCCTTCTGCTGAGTTCTTTGAGTTGTTGAATTTATTTAAATTTTTAATGTTTGTTAAATTTTACTATTTGAAAATTGTTCAAAATTGGCCTTTGCCATGGTTCAGAATAATTAATAAATACCCCATGTCTTTAAATATTTGTAGAGGTCTTTAGCGAGTTGCCTGAGGGCCAAAGATAGTTACACGTGGAAAAGTTAGCACTGTTCCAGGAACTGTCTCGGGGGCTTTTCGACCAGAAATTAAAACTGACTATGCCAAGCAACACTCACAGTTTATTTAAATGACTTTTACATTAACATCTCCATAATTTCTATCCTTTACTGTGAACCCGGTTTACCAGAAAAAGTCAGTATAAACACGCAGCACAAGTCCACGGGATACAAAACAAATTAAGCAAAATTACACCTTATGGCCTACGAGTATGGACGGAAAAATTTAGTTGGAGATTCCACAAAAGATGTCCAGAAACGAGTTAAAATAAAAAGAGGCCTCAGCGCTGTCCATACCCATGAAGTTATTAGTCACTCCTGAAAATAAATATTGAAGAATTTGGGCCGCAGCCACCTGACACTACAGCACTCGCTTGTTGCTAGAAAATTTCTGCTCTTCCGCATTACATTATTATAAAACTTAAAAACTTAGGCAGCAGCCCCATGACATGACCACACTCGGTGTTGGCACTATTTCGGTAAATGACGGAAGCAAAACTGTCCAGGAGTCACTTGCAACCCCAGGCCGCGCTCTTATTGGCGGGCTGACATCACATGATTACAATACCACCGAACTCTCTAGAGACTAATGAAAAACACGGCTTAAAAATTAGCTGGAAAAAACTAGAGGACACAACAAAGCATAGGTTAGGCCCGCCCAAGGCCAACTAGCCATAACATCATTGATTATACCCTAAATTAATATTACATCATTCTATACCATTACAACTCTTGACTGCGTTATTCTACCTTCCCTTTCCCAGACCAAGCCCACAAAAATGTACACTTTAATAAGTAATTATATTGCCAAAACAAACAAATTACAATACAAGCTTGAATTCAATTTAACTAAAAAAAAAAAACATAACCCTGTAAAGCTACGGGCTTTACAGCCACAGCCTTGCTCACACTAGAGTTCCGACCGACGTATATGCTCTCAACATGGTATATGTTCAAACCCTTCCCAGAAATAGTAATTATCTATGCATCCGACATACACATTCATACATGCAAGCATACACACATATAAAAAATTATTGGTTTGTGGACATACGCTATTACTCATGTTTTGCTGATCAAACCTACGTTGGATGACAAATTCCGAAAACGGTAAGGAAAAAACAAATATAAAACTCACACAAAAATCAATCCCAGAGAAATTCAGTCAGTTTATATATATATATATATATATATATATATATATATATATATATATATATATATATATATATATATATATATATATATGTATAACGCAGCAAAGAATTCTAGCGATAGAATTCACAACACAATACTTCACACAACAAGGTGAAGAAAATGCCCCAAAATAGGCCAGAAAGACTGGACGTCTGTAGTAGAGACTACAGGACAGCTCGTCAATAGTCCAGCATTTGAATAGGCCAAGACGTGAATCGTCCAAGACGCGAATCGGCAGGGACGTGAATACTCCAAGACGAGAACCCTCACTACACAGAAATTACCAAAAAATTAAAGGAGATGAAATCTTCAAATAGAACATAAAACCTCTCATACGAAAATTACTCACCAGACGAGGGCGAAGATAATCACTTGACGAAATAATAGATGGAACAACCACGATACAATATTTTTAAAAATGTAACACTACAGTTTTACAACTACGTCACAATATAAATTTTGTTACATTATAAAATCGGTTAAATAATGGCAACTTAAGTGCCAAGATCTGCCAAAAATGCAGGAACACCAAACACACTCATCTTGACGATACAGTGGTTGACGGCAAAGTATTAAGAAAATCAACGGAAGAAGCTGCAGAAACTTAAAAAAAAAAAGAAAAAAAAAGAGCATCGAAAATGGTTAGCAACAGTACCATCATCGGCAAAGTGCGCATTGAAGCACAGTTGCATGCGATAATCACGTGATGATCAGAATCGCTAAACTGCATAGAAATCACGCGGTGAAATACAGAAATCACGCATTGCAACGGCAGCAGCACGTGGCATGAAGACGGAGGTACGACAGAGCAACTAACAGAGGAATGTAAAGCTCAGCAGCTACTGTCCTGCTTTAAAAAAAAAACTGTAGCACTACTAGGGTCGGCTCGACAATGTAACATGAAATAATAGCTGTAATTGAAAGTGAACATCCTGAAATATCATTAATAAATTTAAATTACTCAATGACACTTATTATTGTTAATATAATATTAAACAAGTTCAACACAATGCAAAAAAATTTATTAATCAGAATTTAAGAAATATAAATTTTAAAAAACTTCATATGTATATTATTTAAGTCGTGCCGTATTTGATACGGCACAACACACACAACACAACACATGCACAACCAATCACAACAAATGCATAACACACACAATAAATGCACACAAAACACACTGCACACACAACACAATGCACACAACACACACAGCACACAACACACACAGACGATATATTTACAAAATAATAATTTACACCTAAACTAAAATATGTGTTAAAATTGGTAGCTTCAATTTCCCGTTTCACAGAAACTAACTTTAACGCAGTAGTACACATTTCCCAGACATGCATTGCCGTATATACTTACATAATTTCCACAGTAAGTTTAACTATTTTTGACCAAAAAAGTCGGGTGCGGACATTATGAAGGGGCTTCATAAAAAATGTTTGTGTAAAAAGTTTAAAAGTACGCATTTTTCCATATTTACTCATCTGTAGAATGCCTTTTTGCGCAAGTAAAGACAAAAATTTCTGGGGTGTGCAGAAAACGAAAAAGGACGATGTTGTCTTCTCGTTAATCCATTCACGCGTGTTCTTACTAATTGCTGTAAACAAATCATACATGTATACATTTATCCACATTTACTTGTTTATAGCATGCTTTTTTTCACAAATAAAGGAAAATGTTTCTTGGATGTGTGGGTAACATAAGAAAAATACAACAGAATCTCGTAAACCCATCCTGGTGCAGTACTTGTTGAAAAATACAGGTGCGAATATTATGTGAATTTAAATTGTTGAAGACTTAAAAAATAAGCGTGTGGCCATTAGTAGTAGCCAGCACAAACTCATATGCAAATACTTCACTAGAGTAAGAAGGAAAATGCAGGTGTATTTATTCATTTCACTGTTATAAATTACTTTGGCATTAAATAACGTATCATCTAAACAAAACTTTGACATTTGATATAAAGAAAACAATATATGAATGATCATGCAGGAACTTAAATAGAAATCGCATACAGGAAGGATACATAGCATAACTGTAAGACAGTTTATAAGACGAACATATAGTGCCGAAAACACCATTTTGATTCATCCTTACCTCAAATCGTCCTAAATTACAAACTGCGAGGAATCGCTCACAGCCAGTATTGTGACGTGCGATGGCACGTAGCACTTACTTGGTCTCTTATCATACAGTAATTTCAATTTTTTTGTCTTAATTAATATTTTTTTTCTTTGTTGTTTATAACAAATTAAGTAGGCCAACTTAATCAGGTATAAGGATGTATACGGCGGGATCCAGCCTATTAATTGGGGATGCGAGTAGAGAAATTTACATTAAAATTTTCTTTTAAACTTAAAATTTAACTTTAAAGCAAGATAAATTATTTAAGTTTACTTGTCAATTTTATCGGATTTATGTCGTGTTTAGATTCAATATAAAGCTAATTTAATTTCAAGGAACTTATCTACGTAAACTTTTCTTACATTTTGCCCTGCTTGGATTTTTTTTTATTTCAAGTTGCCTCTTAGCTTGCTTCTCATGGAATGGGATTTATGTGGCAGGCTAGTCGTAGTTCTCTTGCTTGGAAGCACGTACAGAGAAGTGCTGGCTTTTAAAATTTCAAATAAGCTCTGAGCTAGTCTGTGCTTGGACGGATTTATCTGGCAGGCAGGTCAGAGTTCACTCGCCTGGAGGCACGGACAGGGACATGCTGGAATGCGATGAGCTCTGCCGGGCGTTTCTCGATCGACGTGGGTGGTAGTGTCGGGCGCAAAACTCCGTGAAGGTGGTGATCCGCGACAGATTGATGATGCTGCACATACCCAATTAATAAACTAATGAATATTTAGCTGGTATTATGGAATAAAATGCTTTGTAAATTTATCAGTATCTATGTTACATACAATTTTTAGGTTATAAACGTCAATTAACCAGTTTTTTAGGCAAGTTGGATCCTGATGTATCCCTCCGCCGCTCGGCCGAGTAAGTCCGAGTGTCCGCCCAGGAAAGTTAGTTGTGTTTCATCGGAGCTCGTGACCGGTCGCCAGGAGATGGCCGGCTAAGTTTTGTCTGAGTTTGTAATCGGTCAGTAGTTGTGATTCATCGGAGCTCGTGACCGATCGCCGGGAGATGGCCGGCTGAGTGTTTTGTTTAGTTGGGGCGTGATGGCGGCAAGAGGAGGACGTGTTAGACGTGGTAGAGGGGCTGTGAAGCCTAGAGGATGGATTCGTTAGAAGATATCAGTATTTTTGTTTGTCTCTCTTTTTTTGGCATACTGCTTTTTCATTTTGTAGTAATGTAACCAGAAGTAGGTATTGGTAACCGCGTAGTAAGAACTAAGGTAGATAAAGGGCCGGACCAAGAACTATTACGGAGGGAAGAGGCAAGTCGTAATACGTAGATAGAAAAGTCACCTTAACTGACTCTGGACGAGCACTCGCTTTATGAATAGCCTTTGTCCGTTCAAGTGCATCACAAGAAAGGTTAAATAAAAAAAATGCCGATATAATTTTTCTTCTAATTTTTTTATCCGTTTCGGACTAACCTCACTGCTATCCGGGCATCAACATAAAAGACACCACCTCTGCATCAGCTCGCTGTGTTTTGCCATTTTTCTGCCTGCTAACTACTTGCAATAGAAACGGAGGAAAGTTACGTCCCCGAATCAACAACTACATCGGCGACGTTGACGGTTGGAGCCCCGTTACATTTTAGCGCCGCAAACAGGGACGTCGTAACTCATAACCTCTATATACATATACAAACAACACCACAACGTAGACGGAGCCCCGTCACATTCTGCCGCCGCAAACAGGGACGTCGTAACTCATAACCTCTATATACAT